>VZTT01044150.1:0-43206 GCA_013400855.1 Buphagus erythrorhynchus | reverse complement strand
CAGTGTATTCTGTGATTCTATGATAAAACTCTATTATCTCATTATCTCATCTGATAACTCCATTATCTCATCTGAACCTCACCAAGACTGAATGTGACTGTTTGCCTTTAGCCATAACTGCTAAACTCACTGCATCCACAGGAGTCAGCACTGAGACCAAACCCTTTGTAACCTCCTGTATAGGGAACATTAGTAATTAGAGATAGTGTCCAGCAGCCTTCCAGCCTGAGACAACACTTAAGTTCCCATGAAATTGAACTGACCCATGATTTGGGTCATTAGTCATCTCTTCCAGCTTTCATTTTCAAGCCCTCCTTTATCTTTGGCTACAATTAGCACTCAGTTGCATTCACCTTTGGTCACCCTCCAAAAAGCACTAGGGAAAGGAGCTCATGGGTCTTGAGTACCACCCACTTCTCAAGCATTCAAGAAAGTTCTTTACTGTTTGACTTCAGTATCTGCCTTCCCATCTTCCATGGGGCTATGCCCTGTAACTCTCTCTTCCTGGCTGGCAGAACTTTGTGCCCTTCCTTCCCCAGGCTCAGACCTCCCTGGTGCCACTGTAGACAGCTCCTCACTTTCCCATGCCCTTGATCACTCAGCATCTTGGCTCAGTGATGCCATCCAACCTTTCCAGCTCCTCTGCTTCCTCACTTTACCCTGAATTCCTCTCTCCTCCCTCCAATGCCTTCCAGGAGCTGCTTTCTTGCCTTCTTCCTGCTGCTTGCAAATTCTTTCCTTCCCACTTTGGACATGGCACTCCTGTAAATAAATAGATGTTTTAACTGCTCAGTTAAGAGCCTGGCCTCTTCCCACTACCCAAGGCATGAGGAAAACCCTCAGTGGTGTTTAAGCAGCTGCAGAATGAGGCCCAGCAGCATCAAGTGACTTGGCAAGGAGTGACATTGGTGTTACAGACACACGTTCCAGCGTGGTCAAAGTGAGGAGACCATGTAGGGTGATAACATTTTCTTAATCTAATTTTTTTTATTTTATTATTCCCTCTCTTGTGGTCCCTTCCGTTCCCACAACGAACAGGGGTTTTTATTGCTGGGGTTAAAAAACATGAATTTGCATTACATCCTGGCTCCTGCTGTAATACTTTAGTCTTGTTTCTCTCTCGTCCCCTCTCCAGAACAACTGATGCTATCACAGCCTGATTTAATTTCAAAGACGGATTGTGATTTGGCAGTCGGGGGAAAAAAAAAAAGCCAAGTTAATCAAAAGTCACCATCTGCTGTGTTGCCATGGGGATATTCCTCCCCAGTAAATGTGCTCTTTGCCAAAATCACAGATAACAGCACTATAAAGGGTGGGAGGTGGAGGGAGGGAATCAAAGAAAGAAGTTCCGACACTAGGGGGGAAAAATGAAAGAAAGAAAGGAGGGAGAAACATGAAGCAGAGGAGAATTGGGAGAGGAAGGAGCATGGACTAGTGAGGAAAAATGACAAATGGACCAACTAGGGACAAGGAGGAAAACAGAGAGACTAACAAGCAGCTGAGGGTGACAAAGTGATGGAGGAAGACAGACAACTGGAAAGGAGGAAAGAGGAGAGACACTTCGAGACACTCTGCCACATAAAATACCAAAACAAAACAAGCAGAGATAAGAGAATTGCCCTCAAAGCCTTGTCTCAGGGGAAGGGGAGAAAACTGAAGCATCAGTGAGAATTCTCAGGGATGCTGGTTGGAGCACAGGAAGAGATCTTACCACTATTCACACTGCAGTTACCAAAAATAAATCTCTGGATGAGATGGATGGTAACACGTGGGCATGACCAGGGTCAGGTCCCTGGTGTTTCAGCTGCCTGGATGCTGCCAGGGCCCTGTGGTCAGCTGGAAAGGGTTGTTGTGCTGCAACACAGCACCAGGACCTGGTGGGATAAAATACAAATTACCTAGAAATGAGCATCTACAAGTGTCTCAAGATGGCAGAGATGGCGGCTGGTCACTCAACAGCTGCTCTTGCTTTTCATTTCTCCTTGTGATAGTGGGTGGCAATTTGGGATATGAAATACAAGGCCAAAGAGTGCATCTGTGCAAGGGGACATTGCTGTCCCCAGTGCTCAGAGGGGACCAGCCAGGCTCCTGCAGCACTGTGCATCCCAGGCACAGGCACTGGGCAAGGCAGTTGCCCAAAGAGAAATGGGATCACCTAACATGAAATGAGTAAAAGCTGTCAAATTTTAGGTCACAATGTGTTGGCTGCCCCCTGACCCTGCTCAGAGTGTGCTTGTGTGTGTTGAGTGCCCCTATTAACCCCAGCAGCTAATGGAGACATGGGAGGCACCCCCCCTCCTCCCCAGCCCCAGTAGGGGCCAAGCAAAGGGGTCACTTAGCACCCAGGCTGGTGGATGGGATGAATTATTCACAACAGAGGCACCACCAGCCTTTTTCTTCCTCCTTCCCCATTGGGGAATAATCCCAGAATAGATCACAGGTTGTATGAATTCTTCACTCAAAAAATAAGTGAGTGACTCCTGCATGAACTTGGTTTGCAATTCAACACTAGCACTGATAAGAAATGGTCGCTGCACGATGACTGGAGGAGCACAACACCACGTTGCCCATATCCAACAGTCAAAAATGTGAATCAGCTCTTCACTTTGCTCCTACCTCCTCCCCACACTAAGAGGTGCTGTAAAAATCAGAAGTCTGAAAACACAGTGTTGGATGACTTTTTCTGTATAATCATTTCAGGGCACTGGAGTCACACTTCCATCCTTCTCTGCTCAACTGCATAAATGTTTTGTTTTGAAGGAAAGCTAAAGAGACTCCTATCACACATCTATGGGAACTGGGGTTTAGAAGTGTGCACTAGGTATATCCCACAAGAGCATTAATGCCACTTTAACTTGTGTACATGGGAAGAGTGAATTAATTTAAGAATTACAATGGAAGGTATTGAGTAATATTTTTCAGAGTAGCTTTAGTGAAGACTGAAGGCATTGGGACCTCTGAGCTCAGATGGCCTCACCTGTGCATACAGAGCCAGGTGGGCTGTCACAGCAGCAGAGTTTCTGTATTTCACATCTCATCCTCCCCCCATAGCACTGACTCAAGGCTCCCAAAACACCTCTCCCAAGCCAGGCAATGTCTAGGGAAGCAGAGATGGCCATGGAAGTAATGGGGCTCTTCCAGACCCAGCATCTTCTCTCTGTTGGCACAATGGAACTCACCTCTGGCTGGAGCTGAAAAAAGGTCCAACAGGTTGTCTGAAATCCTCTTTATCCTCTGCAGATGCAGGATGGTGCCCTTAGGGAGCCCCATGGGGCTTCACTGTCATGCCTCCCCCTTTCCTCTCACTGGACTGTTATAACATTTTACAGTGCTGGAAGAATGGTAGTTTCAGCAAGACAAGGGAACAAAAATAGAAAACAATGTAGATTTTTTTTAAATTAGAGAATTTTGTTAAACAAAACCTTTACCTATGAAGTCACCCTATTGCTGCTACCAGTTTTCTCCCCCCTTCCCTCCCCAATTAAACAGCAAATTATACTTATCAAAGAAAAGAAGGTAAAGAAATCTGAAAGACTGTGAGAAATCTTTAATTACTAGTATAGTGGTATGAAAAGCTGTTGATCCCCTTAGAAACATACATGGCCAATTATCAAAAAATATAAGAGATGCAGAAAGAAAGGTTTGTCTAATAAGTATGAATAGCAGGGCCATTTAGAACATCAGTGTTAAAGCATTAGAGTTAAATGGAAAAGTAAAAAGGGGCTGATGGTTTTAACTGTTTCACAGGAGGACAAGAGGTTGATACTGATAAGACAAGCAGTATAGTGAAGTTAATTATCTGCGGCCCTTGGTGCACAAAGCTTTTTGAGCTGGTGATTAATAGAGATAAACCATTCAAACTTCACATTTCTAAGGTGAATGAAGATGGCAGAGGAGCTGCACAGCCCCAGCATACTAACAGCATACTCAGAGCATACTAACAGCACACTCTCTCCTCTGACAGTGACGGGCTGGCTGCTGCAGGGGGCACTGGGTGGGTTTATCAAACCTGATCTGCTTCCCCTCCTCGAACGGCAGGGAGGTTTGGGAAGTGTGGAGAAGTGGTGGCCACACATCCCCAATGCCCCTGGGTGTTGCTTCACTGGAGATGGCTGGGGTAGCTTCCCTTTAACTAATATAAATCATCTTTACAAATACTGCAGCGTTACCTCTCTGACAGTAACACAGTCTGGGGATGTTTGTATGCAAGTATTTAATGCCATGCACTGCATTTGCTCTTTGTATGAGGTCTGCTTGCTGCTGGGTATGTGCAGAGGACCCTTCAGCCTCATCCCACCCTTTAGCTCAGAGGAAGCATTGCAGCCTTCCTGGACCAGTGTCAGTGGAGCAGGCAGGACTTGGAAGCTTGAAGGAAGCACGAGTCCTAGATAGCAGTGCTGTGGAGTACCTGCATGGAGCATAGGGAAAAATTAAGTGGTCTGGCACTTTGGTGAGAACTGAGAAAAAAAGATGTGAAAGCTGACTCAGCCCTTGGTCTTTCTGAGACAGATAAATCAGGCACCAGGGGGTTTATCATGCTTGAGTCTGGCAGATAAGACCTAAAAACTGGAGAGCCTGGGTGGAAAATCATGAGAGATAGATCTTGATCTTACAGGATTTCTAGCCACATCTCCAGACCAAAGCAGTTTAGACACGCTCCCAAGACAGTCCTAACCCCTAAACTCTGGGGTTTAGGGTCAAATATTTCTCTGAATCTCCTGGAACTGAAAAATTCCCAGAAGATTTTTGATACTTTCTGCTGTACCCCCCCAGATGCTGCAAGGACTGGTTTTCTTCTTCTGATACTTCACTGTTTCTATCTAGAGGCCAGTTAGAACAATGAAGTTCAGAGACAGCAGCAAAAATGGATCAGGAAAAATGAACTTCATTTCTAAGCCTCACAAACTACTTGGTACATAGGTTTTCAGTTCAGTTTGAATTCTAGGATGGCTTTGGGCTTGGCTGTTATTTTCTCCAAAGTGGTTGGTTGGCTGTTATTTTCTCCAAAGTGGTTCCCTTGTCCTTGATAAGTTTGGAAAGGCATCTAAACTTCAGCATCTGCAAACAAAAGAATCTTATATTTTTGGCCAAACTAAATTGAATAAATTTTGTGTTTGTTAATTGCATCCAGGCCAACCTTGTGCAGGGCCAAGTTTCAGCCCAGTGGGATTTGCACATGGCCTGGATACAAGCTATTGTAAATGGGGATCCCTGAAGGAAAAGCTGACAGATGGTGATTCTAAAAATGTTTGCCAGAGCCAGCCTTTGTGACACAGAAAACCCATAGCCAAGGGGGTCCCTGAGTTGGAGAGATGGTTCTGAAATATGTGGAAGGCCAGGGGAGTTTGTTGGTACTGGAGAAATTTGACTGGGCCTCTTCTTATTGCTTGCCAAACCCGTTTCCCTTAGAACTCCTTCTCTAAGGTCTGGTTATTTGGATCAAATGGAAATTGGATCCATGCTGCACCTGGTTTTCCAGCTACATATTCCAAACCCACTCTTATTTCCATGCTATAAAATAGGACCAAGATGGACATAGTTTATCCAAGCTGTATGGAAACCCTCTTCAGCCAGTACCACAAGCAGAGTTAGAGTCTGGCTTGTGCATCAGCTTTCTGGTGATGGGATCAACACCAAAACTCACTGGTCCATCTCCCTGCCAGTACCACTTTTCTTCTAACTAAATGGTGCATCAAAATCTGGAGGAGGAAAGGTCCCATCCAGAACATATAAGCAATTCATAAGGAAAATTTTCTCCTTGTGATTTTCTTGTCAACACTGCAGATTAAAAAGTTTGCAGGCAAGGAAAAGAAGATCCAAAAATTAATTTCCAAGTTGGCCCCATTCATAACAGCAGCATCCTAAGACACCAACAGCTTTGCCAAAGTGCTCTGCAGCAAACATCAAGCTTTTGCAGTTAAGATTCACTCGTGGAAACAACAGGTCTCTACCTCCACTTGCTCATCATCATCAGTGTCAAGTTTCAGCGGCTGCCGAACAATTGGGTTTCAGTAGCTCCAAGCAGAGAAGAATTAAACGGTGTAAGGTGCTGTGAGTCATCTCTGCCCGATAACTCCTGGACGAGGGATTGGGAGCTGGAGGTGCCTGGACGGAGGAGCCCAGGCTCACCAGGAGCCTGGACACCTGGGGAGAGGGGAGCTGCTCCAGGGTGGCAGCGCTGGCCCCAGGGGAGGGTACAAAGCCCTCACAATCAAGTTCAAATTACACCTCAGACACGCTCCCACAAACAGACTCCAGACACCAGCTGCTTGTTTTTAGACTGGAGAAGCCTTTTCTTACCAACACAGGTGGTGAGGCTGGAGCATGCAGAGCACCAGCAGGGCCAGCAGCCCCATGCTCAGCCATCCCCAAAGGGACAGTGCCAACAGCCCTCTGAGCACTTTCTGTCATCTCTTTGCACTTTCACGGTGGAAAAGGATGAGAGAGAATTTCTGAATTGCAGCTGAGGGGAGCACAAGAAGCTCTCCTGACACCCTTGCACAGGGTGTGCACAGCCCCAGTGTGCCTTGCCTGCTGTGGTGACCAGCCTTGAGCTCTCTGCTGAGCTCATCAGTCCCAGTGTTCAGCAACACTCATTCAGAAACTTAAAGAAAACAATATAGCATCTTGGGAATTGCTTCTAAAAACCCCTCAGCTTTTCTGCATTGCATTCCTCATCATTATAGCTGTAACCAAACTAGTTCACAAGTCTTGACATCCTGCTAGCTCCTTCAGCAACTGGACAAATCATTTGGATCAAATTATTTATTTAATGGATTCTGCTTTCTCCCTGCAAAGAGCAAGCAAATAGTCTGCAATTGTTTTGGAAACATTTTTTTAATTTTCTGCAACTAATTTTCATGACTTGCATCACTCATTGCAGCATTTGTCATCTGAAAACTGAAATTTAAATCCTTCATCTGGCTCTCTAGCAAACATACCTGTCACATGCCCATTTAGGTAGTCAAAAATTTTAGGAAAACACACTAAAAAGAATTTAAAGCTGCCCCTCACCCCCCAACAATCTCTGCCATTAGCCTGTTTTATCTGTTGCCAGTCATATTCATATGCATATATATGCATGTGTATGCCAGGATATTAATGGAAAGTCAATACAAATAGGAAACAAGCAGAGCAAATACATTTACCATAACTTCATGTCAAATAACTGTTCTATGAAAATGTACGTTCTTTCTCTTACATCTCTGCAATTATAGATGGAAAATGCAAGAAACAAGAACTTATCTAAGAGATAGCCTTTACAGGGATGGGAAAGCAAAGTTCACAAAGTATTTCAGACATGAAGATAAACATTTTCAGAAAAAAAAAACCAACAAAAAGAGAAATGGGCTATTCAGATCTCTAAGTTTAAACAAGAGACAGCATTAAACCAGAAAACCAATCTTACCCTCTCAGGGGAACTCACCTTTCTGAACTCTGACTGCAACACAAGGCTCTGCAGAGCCCTTTGGCTCCTGCCATCTTACAAGATCCTACGAAAGAGCATATTTTTCTAAAAATCCATATGAATTCACTAGGGGTAAGGAGGTCTTTCTCCACAGAAAAAAAACCCAAAAAAAACAACAACAACAAAAAAACCAAAAAAACAAAACAAAACCCAAAAAACCAAAAAAAAAAAAAAAAACCAAACCAAAAAAACCCCACCCCAAAAAACTCTGCTTCTAGAAGCTTACATTTTATTTAATGGTCCTTCTGCATAAGATATTCTTTCTGAAGACTTTGAGAAGGAAGGCTCGAGGTGTGTGCAGCCCTGCAGTGATGGTCACTGCTGTGGCCAGGCTGCACATTTGGGGTTTGTATCCACATGGTGAGGCCCCAGCAGGGCACAGGGCTTAGCAGCAGCTTACACATGGCTGGCACAACAAGGACAGGGAACCCTGAAGGAGCTCAGCTTCACTAGGAACAGTCATTTCTGCATGGATATTGAAAAATAACGCCTAAAAATTTGGGAGATGTATCCAGGCCAGAATATTTTTTTTTCTTTTTACCAAGAATAACTCTATGCTAGGATTTTAGCCATAATGGAGGAGTGTAGCAAGAGCCAGGCTAAGTGTCTATCAGAGGTATTCTGCTCCAAATACCAACAAGATTTTTATCGTGAGTAACACAAGCACTCCAGAAAAATCCAGTGTGGCAAGTTTGCTCCCATCTACCTTAATGCCTGGTTATGCCCTTCTGGCAGGAAGCTCATGAGCAAACTCTTACCTCACCTATCATTTTTTGGTGGGCTTAACTCGATCACACTGTTGCAAAAGCCATTTATTAGCTCTTTTCCCTGTGTTACACCTCCTGCCCTAAATCTTTGCGCTGTTACAGCTGATGGCACCCCCAAGGCAACCATGAAAAATATCCCAGTTGCTTGTGCTGTCCCATTGTGGGAAGGTCGTTTTCTTCCGTGGCCATACCTGGGGAGGAAATGATGTAACACAGTGGTGACACCTCAGTGAAGATAAAGTGTTGCTCAAAGTAAAACCAGGCTGCTTCAGGTCTCTGCTCTGTGTCTCTCCTGCCAGCCATTTGTCAGGAATTTATGCATGGTCTTTAGTCACTGTTGACTCACCTTCCCTCCTTTGCTTTTAATCACTCTTCAAATAGCACTGGAGAGGTGAAGCTCTGCTCACTTCCTTGGTTGGGAAATCAAATGTTTGGAAAACTCTAGGTGCTTCTTCCTCCCGCAAGCCACAGCTCATGCATCCTCCTTACTGGGATTGCAGAAGAGTCTTCATCCCCCCTCTGTCCCATCTCATTTTTCTAGTGACTCATTTATGGCAGTGCAGCAGGGGCTTTCCAGGTTTTCAAAGCAGAATAATCCTGAAGTACTAAAGCAGTCTGGAGAATCCTTTCTCAAGCATGTTTTTGTTACAATAAAAGCCCCTCCCTCAAAGGAAAGACCTGGGCACCCAAAGGGTTCTGAGCACCCTGACTCAGCCAACACCAATGAGCTGTGTGGTTTCCCAGTACCCTGCAGCATGAAAGGCTTTCAAAGAACAATTCATAGATGTTTTTGGAAGTTATGGAAGGCTGTAAATTAGCAACAGGAAGACACGCAAAAGGTCTATTCCATCATGAAGTCTCTGCTATGGAATCTTTTTAGTTGTATTTTAGTACAACTAGTGATGATAACTAGCTATAAAGCCCTAATAAATTTGCTAAATGGCTTTTTTTTTCCACCTAGGAGCCACATATGCTCAACTCCACTCCTTTTTGCATAAGTTAGGCACGTACTTGGCATCTCCAGACTCTTGATCTGAATTCAGACATGACAAAATACAAATGTGCATGTAACTGCACAAATGGGTAAGTGCCTGCTGGAAAAAAGGAAGGTGGACATCAAACATTATACAGTTACATGGCAAATGCTGGGAGATATTCTGGTGAATTTTTCATACAAAGAAATAGAAACCTTGATCACAACTTACTGGGATATTTTCATAAATAAAGTTTAAGACAGAGAGAACTTTAAAACAGCAACTCTAACATTTTTCTGACAGAGGTGAGATTGACTATTATTTAAGGCAGGCTGTAAAACACATAGATTGAAAAGATGGGGATCCCAGCATGAATGATTTGCATGTTAATGCTGGGTTTCAGATTATAATAGAGATTCACTTAACCACTATTTGGGAGGGATATGATGCGATCACCTCAAACTGCAATGATTAACTGCTTAATTATTTCTAAAGCATGTAAAAGCAAATTACTTTTTGCTCCAGGTCTTCATTTTCTGAGATGAAGTTTGAATGATCAGACTTCTTTTGCTTCACAATACTGTTTCTGTTGCCAAAACCCAAAGTATATGTCCAGGCTATAATAAAGCCAATTTGGTTCTTGGTATAATATCATGAACTTGCATTGAGTTAAAAAAAAAGGACAAATTTTGTTATACTTACTTGGAACAAACAACTACTCTCTTTGTCTCACGTGCTCATAATTACTATTTTTACCTATATGTGTGTACATTCATTACATAAACATACATATGTATACAAGTATAACATCATCTTCATGCCCAAATCAAGAAGGCAGCTCATTGAATTCAAATAGTTTCTGCTTGCAACATTCTCCCATAAAATCCAACAATACATTTCAGAGTAAGAGTAAAAAGGAGAGACAAAAGAGAGAAAGAAACCAGCACTGTTGAATGTATATGGAGCCTGGACTACTTCATTTCTCTGTGTTGAAACTAATTTGTTGCATTATGTTTCTATCTCTTGCATGTCCACATTGCCACAAGCTCTTATTTTCACAAAACAGACCCATCATTCTTTCCCACAGGATGAAAACACGGCTAAATACTTGCTGTAAAAAAACCATTATGTGATGTGCTAGCCAAATGATACACTAATACTCCGACGTAAGTGCTTTTTTGGCAACTACTCAAAGGAGCAAAAATTACATCGTTTTCAACCCCAGTGATGATAAGATTACACAAAAGAAAGCAAAATATACAAAACGGGTTGATGATAAATATTGTACAATAAATGGAGAATAAGCTGGTTTTCTTGCTGTCACACTCTTTGCAGTTTTCTGCAATTTTTCTGTCACTTGAGGCAGCCCTACCAATTATTTCCATTGTATTGGGTGTCCCCTGTAAAAAAACCTGACAAAAATAAGGATTTGAAAGATTCCTTTTCAGGAACTTCCTCCACCAACTATTTCCTCCTTTTCAAATGGGGCTTTCAGAGAGGAAGTGGTGGCCAGCAGTAACATTCCCCATGGGAGGGACCCATCTTCCCTTCACATGTGGAGAAGCAAGAATATCCTCTTATGAGGCAGAGCAGGAAAAGAAATCATCCTTTCATCGGCAGTGTCTTCTGCCTGGATAGGTGTCTGGTGCCGTGTCCATGGTGGTACCCCCTGAGGAGTCATTGCCAGTTGGCTTCAAGCCCCACATTGCAGAAGGACCATCAAGAGCCCATTGGTTTATCCTCTACCCTACTTATTTTGGTTGGAAACAAGTCAAGACATTAACAACCAAATAAAAGCAACCCTTGATCTTCACTCAGATTCTCCACCATGAAAAGATTTTCTTCCATCCTCAGTGAGGTGCTCAAATCCTTGTTGCTAGCAGACACGGAGTTGGTGGGAAATGTTTTCTTGCAGCCTTTCACCTTTTTTTCCCCCATAAGTTTGCAAACCCAATTTCCTGTCTTCTGAGTATTCCTTTGCTCCTTATGGATGTTTACTAGGTAGGTGGAAGGAACCAAATGCCAAGGTTGCAGAGGAGCTGTGTGCTTTGAATACACTTTGTGGTATTTAGGTATGTAAATCACAGCTGAGCTGCCTAAGTAAGTTTTTAAACAGAGGGGAAAAAATAAAGGAGTACGGTCAGGATGAGGCATGGACCCTGTGGATGGCAGAGGGAGAAGTCTGCAGCAAAGCAGCCATCACCTCCCTTGTCATTCTCATTCGATGCAGTGCGTTTACTGCAATGTCCAAATGTCCAGTACCCCACAGCAGCAGCAGCAGCAGCTCTGCCTCCAGCAGCACAGCATCTGAGGGCACAGAGCACAGCTCCAGAAAGCAGCCGGATCCCTGGGCAGCCCGAGCATCGCTGCTGTCCGGCCACGCAGCCGCCACATGCGGCCGGGAGCTGAGGCTGCCCCGGGGCTCCGACGAGAAGCAGGCGCTCGCTGGCGGCCCGGCAGAGCATCCCTTGTGCACAGATGTTTGGAAAGGCAGGCTCAGGGGGGCCACGGAGCAGGGCAGCGTCCCCGAGGTGTGACAGCACCAGGAATGCTTGCAAACACCATTCAGCGGAAGTCGGATGCCTACTTATCGCTTTCAAAGGGAGACGAGATCGGCTGTTAGTGCTCGCAGGATCAAATAGGTAAATTAGAGGTAGAAAAGATCGCCATTCAGGCTAATAGGATTTACACTCTCAAATCAAGTTATGTGGATGCATTATAGGGAGTTCACATTGAGGGGAGCCAATTACCCCATTAGCACTAATAGGAATTGCACTAAGGCATCATGTAAGAAGACACATGCAAGAAGATCGCAGTTTTCCCTCACTTATGCAGGGTTGTTTTGCTGAAACAAGGCAATAACTGATGGATCTCTCTCCCCTAAACACGTGCCAGGGTTTAGATGTTAAGTGTTGGCTTCATCCAACCCCTTCATTTATAAAGCTGGGAAGAACCTCCTTCCCAGAGAGCAGTCTCAAGGAGGGCTCACCTCTCCTGTACCTGTTGCCACCTCTGTTAATACACAACAAGGGCATAAACGCAAGTCCTCCTGCTGCTAAGGAAGCTGCATCCAGGGATGTGCCATTTATCTGTGGTTCCTTCTGGCTCTCAGAAGCTGCTTGCTGGCTTTGTCTCCAGTTGCTGCTGTTTATCTCCATCTCTTCACTGGCGAGTGCCCAGCAGATGCATTTATTCCCTCTGCAGTGCATGGAGGCATCTTAAACACATACCTATAACCCTAATGACAGTTCTGTAATGAAGAAAAGGCAGTAAAATTAAATGCAACTGGCACATTACCACACTTGTTTTAAATTGATATTTAATTAAAAAGTTAATTATTAATTAAGTTTATCAATTGCACATCAGTTGTTCAATAGAAAAGGGCTCATTCATTTAATTATCTGTGTGCAACCGATAGTATATGCTTTTTAGCCAGGCAAGGTTATCTCTGCATCTGTTCTAATTTAGATCAGTTTAGCTTCTAATCTATCGAGAGTGCTTCCTTTTGCGAGCTTTTGATTTGATCTATAAATGTTTACTTACAGAACTGTTAAATTTTAGAAGCTGATCAAATAAAGGGAAAAGCTACTTGGAGTTGCATTGAGCTTACCAAAGGGCTGTGGCGCTTTCTTGCAAAGACCTGCTCGGGCTTTGCTTTAACAATGCGCCTGCTGTAAAGTTTCAAAAAAGATAAACATCCACCCCGAAAGTATGTTAATAGCCCAAACAATGGGGAATCTTCAAAGGGCAAGAGAGGCCTGAGAGCAGAATACAGCGACAGACTGGCCACCACTGCCTGAGGAACCTCCTCATGGCTCCTGCTGCAGGGAGGATTGCGGGACACAGACCATGGTGAGGGCTAGAGAGGTTCCAGCTTCAGCCCAGGGTGCCAGGGAAACACCGGTGTTCCTGCAAAGAACTAGTGCTCCAGCTTTCCTTTCTCTTCAAAGTTATTCCTAGGTGCAAATCAAAAGCTTTTTATAGAGGATTTTTGGATGCCACATAGTAAACCGTGTAATAAATTCTTCCAGTACTTGGATAGTACAACAGAGAAAGATGCCCTGTGGGGGCTGTGACTCCAATAGTGTATTCTAATAAATTATCTTGTATTTATTTTAATTGTAAATCACAGTCTTGTTCAGTTTCTAGTAAAAGTAGCATTCAGTGCATATATTAAAATTATTAAGGAGTCCTGGGACATTAGTACATTGTTAGGGACCAGACCTGCCTGGTGCTGAGGATGCTGAACATTAGTAAAGTTAATAAGAAACTGAGGGTAACCAGACCTGTGAGCATTGTAGGAAGACATAGATGGGTGCTGTGTAACTAATTAGAAATGGCCCCCAGCTCAAGATTTCAGGCTTCAACCCCAAAATAGGCTGCAGCTCTTGCATATCCCTAAGTGATTCTCATATCCATGGCAGGATAGATGGCTTTCTGTCAGCAACCACCACAGCACATTCCCTGCCCCAGGAGTTCAATTCAAACCATGAATGTGACAAAAAATGTGGCAAACTACAGAGGTTAAGGCAAGGAAAAAGTGAGAGAAAAAGATGCTACAGAACAGAGGGCAGATGGACTGCCTTGAGGGGGCAATGCTGAAACAGATATGTCTTTTCAGGGCTTAGTTAATCAAGAAAAGGAAATGTATCACAACAAGTAAATAGCTGCAACACAGAGGTTCATATAATTCAGGTGAATACCCAGAGTCTGCAGCTTGTATTTGATCTGAAGACAACAAGCCCAGGGCTGTCTCCCATCTCCTGGGTGAAAAGCACTAAGGGGAGAGGGCTTTTAAAAAGGGAGGTAATTTACAATGCAATATTGCCGGGGGTGGTGGTGCTGGTTTGTTTGTACAACTGGAAAGATGATAAAAGAAATCTCCATGAATAGTAACTCTATGTTTATAGATGGGTGCCTCTTTGCCAATACTGCATGCAATGTGCATTCATCTTCACCAGATATTCAAGTGGCAGGACTTTTTCAAGCAACAGTGTTTATAGAAAATGACTGTTTTGAAGCTTTACACACTAGAATTTGAGGAAACTTAAAATTTACATTTACAAACATCATCAGTCACCCTATCTGATAAATCAGAACACAGGAATCTGGCTTAACTACTATAGACGAGCAGCAAACAGCAGGCAGTTTCTCTAGAGATTTGCTAATATGGGTTAAAATAAGAAATGTAGCATGCACTGGCTCACAGATAGTCTGAAAAAAAACCAAAAAAAACCCAAACATATCAAAGCACTGATTTGTGAGGAATTGTTTACACCAGTGCTTTTCCTTGTCTAGGGGATAAAACTGGAAAATTTCCTTTCTGTTATATCACCCCATTTGATGTGGCATTGAGCCACAGGATGCTCCTTTCCCTCCAGTGACAGGACTAAGGTGAAAATAAAGAACTTCCACATTGTCACAAGCTATCAACAAAAGTCCTATGTAAGCCAGCAGCTCTGAGAGATGGGGGTCAGGGGAAAAAGCAAAGCCAGTTTGTTTGTTCTTTAAGGTGCCACTGCACAACAAGATGGTTGATAAAGTGAGAGTGTTTCTGACTGGAGCTTTTCCACAGCTGGGGACACCAGAGAGCCCTTTGCATCCCCCATGACCCATCCTCTGCTTAGGATCCTCTGCTGTATGATAAGGAGTGAATTAACACTGCAACTGTTTCCTAATTGGGGTGCTAATTCAGTCTGTCATCCCCAGTCGACCAGCTTTTCTCACAAAGCCTGTAAGAATTTTGTATGTCTGAGCTCTTCAGGCTTTGTGGCCAAGTGAATTTGAAGAAGTCATCGGGGGAGGGATTGAGAGATGCTGGCCTGATGTAGGATGTCACACCATTTGTCTTTGAATTATTGCATTGAAAAAAACATCTTGGATAATTTAAAAAAATTCTGCACCTATTGAGCAGTAGGACTTTTAGGATGAGACAATTCCTTTACAAGTTATGAGAAACCAATAAACACCTGCCTTCCATCACCTGCAGAAATTAGTTAAAAAGAACGAGGTTCCTCTAAACTTATGGCCCAAGAGGGTCAATGCTTGCCTGAGTGTTAACTCTGTCTTTCTGCCCCAAAGGGTGAACCTTTCCAGCTGTCAGCAAGCAGTAAGCAAGCCATCAATCAAGGAAGAACCAGGTCTTCACACAACACTTTGATTAAACCTTTGGTTTCAAAGCTGAATCTCCTGTGTCCTTCTGTAGTCCCGGGCTCCACTGGCAAACAAACGCAGAAATGCCGCTGGGGAAAGCATGTTTGTGTGAGATTTCCAACCCAATTTTGCAGACTCAGATGTTAGGCAGTTTAGATAAGGGGATGATTAGAGGTCTAAGCCTAAGGTTTGAAATACCCAGACTTCCTGGAACCACTGGTGCAAATCCCAGCAGGGCTGACTCAGCCTCCACCTCTCGATGAAGATAAAGTGAGCTCCATGCACAAGTGTGACTTGTGAGGCTCCACCAGCCAAGACCCCACTGGGGTGGAGATAATGATGGTGTCAACAGTGTAGAAAGAGATTCCTTAGGTGGCAGAGGTGAAGTGCCCTGGGTCTGTCCCCACCACAGCTCCTGCTGGTGCTCCCATTCCTGGGCTTCACCACAAGTGATTTATGAATCCTGAACATTTCTAGAATTTCACTCCTGCATGTCTTGGTGTGTATGTCCAGAGCCTTGCAGTGCTCCTGGCAAAACTATGGCCCTTCTTGTCTTTCTGTTGTGCTGTATATTGACCCCTCCAGAGGAGCTCTGTATCAGCACAGTGTGACTCACTCAGAGAAAAGCCCTACAGAATCATATTACATCACTTTTCTATCAATCAGTGCTTTGATCCAAGAATTTTTATTTCAGAAAATAAATCAAACTCCCAAATCTCTGGTATGATGTTCACACAAACATTTAGTTTGCCAAGTGCAACTACCCAAAAGTTATCAGCAAAAACCTTTTAATAAACAATCAGAACTAATCGATTTATCCTTTTCTTTTCCTTTCTGCTACTGGACAATTAGCCAACATGACAAAAAATTCCAGCATGCATTTCCTCTTTGAAGTTATTCATAATATTCTCCTTTAATAATTCACAGAGTACTTGCAATTTATTCTTTTGAGCTGCGTTCTGAAAATTAAGTCATCTGATCAGGGGCTCCTCAGGAAAAAAGATAAAGAAAACTACACAATTTCTGTAACCATCAAACACAGCATTGATGACTGATTTCACAATGAAGCATATCATTTGAAATGCACTTTAGGAAAGTATTGAAGCAGCAGAGCTAATTAAACCTTTGCTTTCCAGTAACATTCACCTCATTACAGCTCAGACATTCACAGGGCAGCAAATCTGCACAGGACACACATACTTGAATATTCTCAAGTGAAACTGCAAAAATGACAGAACCAGATGCACATTTTGTCATTCCTCCTCCCATACCAAAACCAACAGATTGATCACATTGACCAAACCAGGTAAAAGGTACTCAGTTCTGTTACTCAGCCCACAGCAGTAAGAAGATTTTAACCCATCCTCTCTCTAGCTCCTGTTTTCAGTCTGGCCAATTGGATGATGACTTATCAGCACCTCCACCTCCAAAATGTTCTCCAAGAGAGGCAGGAGATAACGTGCTCATTCATGGTTCTTTGAGCCACAAGAAGCATCTCCAGACTGCCACCCATCCAATCATACAAGCCAATTCAAAACAGGTAACTTCAAGGGAGGTGGAAATACAGACCCTGTTTTCCTGAACTCCATGTTCCCATGGTTGAATTATCCTGTCTTAAAAGGTACAAATCTCATGTAGGTGTTGCGAAGGAAACATCTCCAATGCCTGCAGCTACAATGGCTGCAAGACAACACCTTACCCTTCTTTTCCTCATATCTTTGTATGCTAACTATATTGCTTCTGCATGTGCAAAAGCTTTTATTTCAGTTAAAATAATGGCTTGGTTGCCTCTTCTCCTCCTAGTGTTTTATTTTCACAAAACAGGAACACAATATTTTTGAGACCTCTAGCCTCCTGCCATCTTTCACTGAACCTTGCACATAGGCTCCAGTGTTACTGAGGGAAGGCAGAAACATATTTCTTTTAAGCCAAGGCTAAAAGTTACTGCAGAAGACATGCATGCACACAAGAAAAACTAAATTACTTAGTGGAATCCTTGGCTTTCCAAATAAAAGTGTCCACCTTCTGTTTTTTAATACAATGCAGCCAGCATTTTCACTCTGCTTTGGTCTGGCTTAAATTTGAACTCCCTTGGGGCAGTGTCTTTGCCTTTCTATTTGCTTTTAAAATGCCCTATGTGCCCAGCAGCTCCAAATATAAAATAATCTCTAGAGCTGCAAGGAGAAAAGTCTCCACGAAGACATGCCTGACTTTTGTAATGAAGTTATCTCCATGTTGAGATGTCCTGGTGCAGAAAAATTTCTTCTACAAGGTTTCACTAGCACAAAGACTTGCTTTTTGCAATTTCATGTCAGAATACACATGAAGACTGCATCTGAGCTTGGGTAAGCATCCACATCAGAGCAGCTTTGTAAGTGAAATTCCCTCTCAGAAAACAGAAAGAGTAATTTTTCTTGACCGATCCCAATTCTGCAATAAAATTCAAATGTGGCAAACCAGACCATCCAGGCTTTTTATTTTTCCTTTCTTTCTTTTCTCAATCCCTCAACCCCTCCTTTTCTTTTTCAAAGCAACAAACATTTTGTTGAATTGTTCTAAATAATGACAACATTTGAAACCACTTCAGTCTGTTTAAGATCTCAAGGGGGAAATTTAGTGAATAAATGACTCAGGAATAAATCAAATCATTTTGTTCTAATAACTGTGTCTCTCACTCTTCTTATCTCAATTGCTGTCCCTAATTCTATGTGCTCCCAACTCCTGAGCATCATCCTTTGCTCTGAAGTCTCCACTGCACTTGTCTCCAGCTCGCAGTGGTCTTCAATCCCATTTCCTCTCACTGAGCTCTCAGGTTTCTCCTGTGCCATTTTCCATTGCAGCTCTTTTCTCCACGCAGTTCCCAGCCTCCTTCCACCAGCCCCACTCACTGCCAGTGCCTCCTCTCCCTCCCTGCCCACCAAGCCTGCTGCACAGCTCTCTCTGTTGTTGTCTGGCTGCTCTTCTCCCCTAAAATCAACTTCCACACAGGCACAACCCCACCTGGACCAGACTCTGGCACCTCTCTACATCTCATTGCAAAACTAAGCCAGTACCTCTGCTTCTCCCCTCTCTCCCCTGCACTTCCATCCCCTCCTCATGCTGCTGTTCACGTTTGACACAGTAGCTGCAAAGCTGCCAGCATCCTTTCCCGCAGCTTTGGGTACGGATTGATTTATGGCACTCATGAGCCTATGGGACATGCCCATGGCACTGAGCTGCCTATGGGACATGCCCATGGCACTGAGCTGCCCATGGGAGATGCCGATGGCACTGAGCTGCCTATGGGACATGCCCATGGCACTGAGCTGCCTATGGGACATGCCGATGGCACTGAGCTGCCTATGGGACATGCCCATGGCACTGAGCTGCCTATGGGAAATGCCCACGGCACTGAGCTGCCCATGGGAGATGCCCATGGCACTGAGCTGCCTATGGGACATGCCCACGGCACTGAGCTGCCTATGGGACATGCCCACGGCACTGAGCTGCCGATGGGAGATGCCGATGGCACTGAGCTGCCTATGGGACATGCCCACGGCACTGAGCTGCCTCTGGGAGATGCCGATGGCACTGAGCTGGCTACGGGACATGCCGATGGCACTGAGCTGGCTATGGGACATGCCCATGGCACTGAGCTGCCTATGGGACATGCCGATGGCACTGAGCTGGCTATGGGACATGCCCATGGCACTGAGCTGGCTATGGGACATGCCGATGGCACTGAGCTGCCCGCCGTGCCCAGGGTGTGTGACACAGTCAGGAGAGGTCGGGCTGCTGGCTTGACCTCCTGAGAGCATCTGCCTCCGCCCAAGTGAGGACACACGCTCTAAACACGGATTATCTTTTCAGGACATTTGTTTCGGGAGCGAGCTGTGCTAAGCAAAGGTACGTCAATTGATAATAAACCTGCTCCGCACTGTCATTTGTGGGTGATTTGAGGAAAACCAGACCATGTAATCAGGTCTAAGGGGTCCCTAATACCAGAGACGCTGGTGCTGTCAGCTATAGAAAATAATTAGTACGTTATCCCTGTGGCAAGGAGAATGTAAATACATCTAAAATACGACATAATGTCATTCTCCTCTGTAAGCCAGGGGATCTGCTTCAAATAAAAGGGCCATTAACACAACAATTAAAGCCGAGGGGGCCGGTGAAGCAGGGAGCTGGCCTGGTGCAGGGCGAGGCGAGCGAACGCCCGGCGTAAATCTTTCGCCATCCCAGCCAGGAATGTGACTATTAGCCCTCTCATGACCCGAGGGCTTCCCAATAATGCATCTGCTCTCTGTCAGGGCCAGGATTTCGTAACGTGCTCCAGTGCGAGCCCAGGGCTGACTCCACGGTGCGGCGCCAGAGCGGGAGCCGGCGGGAGCGGGAGGCTCCGCGCTGGACCTTGGCCCCGGTTCAGCAAAGCACTTACACCCTGGACACGGCTCCTCCCGGGGACCTTCGGGCACTCGGAAATCGGCCATGGGTGCGCTTCTCTCGGTCACTGCCCCGCAGCAGAGCTGGCCCTGTGCTCGTCTTGAGCAGTTCTCTCCATCTCGGCTGTGGGGATGCGCCCGCGGAATGGGGAGCGGCCTTGTAAAAGGCCAGCTCGGGGAACCTGCAAGAACCAAAACACGGAGAGCACGATGGAAATTAAGGCATTTTTCAAAGGAAATAATGTCACTGCTTTCACCATCTAGACGGCAAACACTACGAGCAGGCTCCAGGCAACACAGAGATCTATAAGCTCTTTGGCAAACTTTCGGAAGTGATGGACAAGTGCCTGGAGAAGCCAGCGGTTCCCACCTTTCATCCAGTCCGAAATAGGTGATCATAAAAGTCCCTTTGATTCCAAGACAAAATGCATCCAGCACATCCCTGCAGGTTTTTGGCGAAGGAAAAAATATCACTGAACTGGCAAAATCAGCTTCCACAATAATATCAGGCTCAGGCATAAGTTTTCCTAAAGCTGACAAGTTAGGTCACAAATAAAGATTTTATTTGCTTCCTTGTAGAGATGAAAGTCTCATCAGATTCAAACGACTTCTTCATATTTTTTTCTCTGTTTTTGATTTTTAGTTTCATGACATTTTGTGGTAAATGCAAAATTTTATATGTCCGGTGGAAATTTGTAAATGCCAGAAAACAGGAAATGGTTGAGTCTTGCAGGAAGAGAACAGCATCAAATCCAGCTCTTTGGGAAAAATCTGTCAAAAGTCAGTTTTATTGCATCTATCCTCTTTTTCAATTCTAATAATGCTTCTAAGGGTCTTCAAAAAAACCAAAATCCTCAGAATTGTACTTTGAAGCCCCAGTGTTTCAAAATCCAAAGGTACCATGCTACCCGGGCATATGGACATTCCCACTTCCCACCCCAAATGAATAAATTTAGATAGTTGCAGGACAAACAGAAACTTGTAAAGTTAGTTAAAAATGAATGTTTATTTAAAAAATAAGATAATTCATATCCTCTCAACCTTTATAAGTAAGGAAGACCTGAAAATAACAACTACCGAAGTCACATTTCTCTTACAAAATCATACCAAATGCCCAGAAGACACACAGCGATAATTTCTCCCTACATTAATGACTTTCACAAAAGAAGCCCTTGTTTGATAACTGAGAAGCAGAACAACTCAGGGTACACTAAGTGAAAATCAGAACCTGATATCCAGAAATATTTGCATCTCATGAAATGAGACTGGGCTCTGGTTGCCAAGAAATTCAGACCCAATTTTGGGGCAAAGCAAAAATGTCTCATACAGTCTGGGCTGTGTGGGCACTCAGTCCATCTACCACTGATGGATATAGGATCAACACCCTCTAGAGGATGCACAGCTGAGCTAAGAGAGAATTATGTATGTCAAGGTAGAGCTCACAGCACAGTAGGGTCTCAATATGGAAGAACTACATAAGCAAAAAATTATCTGCATGTCCAATATAGAATAATCTTTGAAGATTCTCATTACAAGTAAACACAGGATAATAACTAATGGATAAGCTAATTACTCATGCAAATCTGATGGATTTTCACTGCCTCCTTCCAGCCACTTACTTCTTTAGAAGGCATTTCATTTTCTGAGTAGTGCACAGTTTAACATCCAATTCATATTAACTGGGCAAAAAGACAGTCCTTTAATCTTCTGACACTCGGGTCCTCAGTGTGAAACACAGGGAAACTGTCCAACGGAGAAGCAAAATGAGTCATAATATAAAAGAAAATATTAGCAAAAGCTCACATAGAACAAAATGAGGTGGTGTTCTCTGGCAGATCTCATGCCTGAGCATTGTAGACAGCAGTAACTTATAACCTGCGATAGCAGGGACAGCAGCCGACACGTGTCCCATTCAATTATGTGAGCTGCCTTATGTATAATAAAGCTGGTAAAAACCATCTGAAATAAACCACAGCCAGCCTTCATAGCTAAGGTCACACTGGCCAAAAGGGTTGTGAATGTTCCAGCAAGCTAGGAACAAGTTTCTAGACAGCTGGAGATATTTTGAGCAAACATGGGCCAAATTAAACCGACGTGGGAAGCCAAAGTGAAACCAGTAAAAGCTTGCCTACTCAGATGACTTTTGTTTGAGCTGGAAGCTAAATTCAAACAAAATTCCTGGGATGATACTGCTTTGACTGTGACAGCAGACACCTGAGTCATGTGATAAGCACTTTGCTTTAAAAATTCCACCATGTCACTCCTGAGAACACTAGCATATCAGATCCATGAGAAGCAAAAACAAAAGGGGAAAAAAGAAAAATAAAAGCTTTTGTACAAACTCTGTGAACCAAGTCCCCTATGTCTCTTTCCTTCCAGACATTTGTGAAAAAACAGCTCACTGGAACCACAAAAAACAACAACTGAGCAGCATTCTAGTATGGGACATCCTGCTGGACCAGCATGAGCCAAAGGAAAAAAGAAAGCCACAAACGTCAGAACTCAAATTGGACACTCAAACCTAAAGCCTTACATTTTGGTGCATTTTTTTTCCATTTAAACTAGTCTAATCAATTGGTCACCATAATAGAGGCTTCAAGCAGCTGGCTCAGTTACGTCCATCTGTGACGAACCCTGGAACCAAAGCCATGTGTTCAAAAATACACACGCTTGGAACACAAATAAATGATCAACTATTGTGTCTTAAAATACAGTTGACATTGTGCATCACCACTAATAAGTATCATAGCACACTGTGTAGTCCTAATGTTACTTGTGGAGCTTCCAATGAGTTCCCTAGAAATACAGTTTATACAGCATTAAGTCCTAGGGACAGATTTCCCTTTGTATTGACTTAAAAACCATGAGTAAAGTTTTATCAAGGATCATTGCCTTATGCTAATAACCCTGTCTTGGGAAAGGCTGCAGTTCAGAGGGCATGAGAAATAGTATGAAGAGATTATCAAGAAAAGGAAGACTATAAAACAAGATAGTAACTTGGGAAAAGTGTTTTTTTTTGTTCCCCAGGAAGCAGTAAATAACTGAAAAACTGGAAGGTGAAAATCCTCCCTAATTAACTTAAAATGATTCTTTAAAAGCAGACCCTTAAAAGAAGATTAGTGACAAGGTCCACAAGTAGGTCTTATCCACCTCTGGCTACAAGGTGGTCTCTACTTAGCCTCTTTCCTGCCAGCTGGGCATCAAGACTTCATGGCTCCCCTGAGCAGAGCAGGGCACTGTCACATACCCCATGCACTGGTCCCCCAGTGCCCACCAGCCTGGACACAAAAGACTGCAAGGATGAAGCAAAACTGAACCCAGACCCAGCACAGTGTCAGACCATGGCTGGACCACGACTCCCAGCCAGAGTCCAGCTTGGACCAAGGAACTGGAAAATGCTCCTTGGACCCTATTCTACCTCTGGGATGTTTTTCAAAACTGAACCAGCTGCAGAGCCAAGGTCTGATAAAATGGAACCTGGAACTCGACCAGGCCTGTTTTTTGGATTTACAACCCCAAAATCCAAGAGCCAAGACACCACAAATCCAAAGTTGGGCTGCTGCAGGCCCCATGCTTTTAAGGTGCACATTTGCGTTTATCATATGTTCTAGTGCAGTGCAACTCTCCCTTTCATGGTCTTTTAGGTCTCAAATAGGAGCCACACGTGCTCAGTTTTGCTGTATCTACCTTCTTCACCTCCACTTTCTTTCTACTCTCCAGTACCACTGCCTTTTTCCATGTTTAGCAGCCTCAAAGATAAACTCAGTAAGTAAATGGCCAAGGGATGTTGAGGCTGCTGCAAGAACAAAGCCAACCACTGACTCTCTTTTTATCTATTAAAGCAAAGGCTTAAATTCTCCTAAAAATAAACTGGGTTTTGTTGCAAAATAAAGAAAAATTCCTAGCAACAACAAGAACAGAGATAAATGTCCTAAGAGAATATAATGGAACTGAAGTAAATTACTTTAAAGTAAGAAATCCAGGGTGATGGGGAAACTCCCCAAAAGTGAACAAGTGCTTTTCACATCTTAAATAAGGAAAAGATTCCTTCCCACCCTCCCTTTTTTTTCTTCCTTTCTTTCCAGCAGCTAGAAGTCCCATCTGGTTCCTGTTTCTATTCGTCTGATCTCCCAGAAATTTCTAAAAGCCATAAGCATCAGCCAAAAATTCCCCAGGCATGGACTCCTTTCCAAAATAGCCCACAAAATGGCATTTTTTAGGTGGGTTGGTTTGGAAGGAGCAGAAAAAGGGAATGTTGATTTCTGTAACATTCCTAGGAATTTCTTGCATATATTCTCCCCTATAGAATTTCTTCTCTGCCTGAGTTGCCCTTCCACTTTCTGCTGTCACGCTGGTCAGCACTGGGACTTCCCACTCCCATGTGGCAGGATTCAGCTCTTCTTGTGGCAGCTCACAAAATGATGAGAGGCTTTTATCCCCAAGGAAGGCAAATGAAGTTGCAATTCCCTTGCAGCTGAGATCTCCTCTGCTGGGCTGGTCTCTGTGCCATTTGGAGGCTGCATAATTGGATGCTTTCCCTTGCTAAGGTGTTGTCAAGACAGGAATTTTGGAATTAGCAACTTGATGTAAATAAGCAAGACAGACAAGACAAAAAAGTCTGGATCAACCCTACATGCTCCACTTCATGGCCTTAGGGACAGTGGGGAGGTTTTCTAGGAGATCCCCAGCTCCCATCTCGCCTGGAAGCAGAGGCAGCGTTGTGTGGCACCATCAGCTCTCATGGCTAAAGAGAATGGTGGCTCTGAAAAGCAACCAGTGTGTCCCATTTCTGTACACTTAGGATGTGATCCAAGCTAGCTTTGTAAAGGTGATTAGCTCCCACTGACCTTGGTGTGTGCTTAAGAGCTTCCCTGGACACTTTACATAACTTAGACCAAATAAAAGCAGCCCTATTTAATTCATTATGAGTACACCTCTTGATTGCACCCATGCTTCTTGTAAAGGTGCACAGACCCATCATGGAGACTCCAAACTTCTCGGTCTCCTCTGCTTTTGAAGCCTCATGATCTTTCACTGAATCAAACAAACTTTTACAAACTTTTAGACAGAGATTCAGAAACACGGGGAGAACAGGGCTGCTCCAGAGATCAGACATGAACTCTAGAGGTTTGTCCCCCACAAAAAATCAGCCCAGGTCACTGATGACTATAGGCTGCTATCTTTAGACATCTGAATTAATGAAATAATTTTAACCTCACAAAAAAGCCTAGCTGCCTCATTGGACCCATCCAGTATCTAGAGAGTAACAGAATAATCTAAAGGTCACAGCCTTATCTCTACACCCTGCATTTGCTTGTGCTTGCTTAAGAAAATAAGCTAGAGGCATAAGAGAGGGCAGGCAGACTCTAAGGCTCAGTGGCACAGCTCCAGGACAAAATGCCACGCTGTGCAGAGTTCAGCATATTCTCTTGTGCTGTCAAAACACATCCACTCAACTAGTCTTGGGTCATCTTAGCATCTAGTCCTATTAGAGAAGATATCACTGGAGTTGTGCTCTCCTGGCACAACTGTGGCCTGTCATCAAAAACCCCATGGCATCTCTTTTCCTCTCCCATTCACAAAATATTTAACCTAGCCTGGATTTTCTGTACCAAAGGCCAACTGGCATTTCTAGTCCATGCACATCTGAGATGCCACTAAGAACATCTCTCAAACCCTCTGTACAATTAAATACTTCATCAATAAAAAGTAAACACACTTCATTTTTCTATTATAAAAGAATCTCTCCCTCCCCCCCAATGTTTTATTTTAGCAAGTGCACTCAACCATGTTCTCAATCTGCACTTCATTTCCTCCTATTCAGTTTTCTGTGGTTCACAGACAAAAATACCTGGGGGAAAAAACAAAAAAAGCACAATACCAGATCCCAGGGGGCTCTGATTTACCACAGGAGAAAAATGTGTAGCACTGTACAACAGGAGCCTGCTGCCCAGGATGGGAGCTGGAGATACAATGGGTGAAACAGAGAGCATTCAGCTCAGGGACAGCAATGCCAAGAGCTTCTCAAGTCCTCTTCCAGCTGAGGGTATCCCCAGGAGTGTATCCCTGTCTTCTTCATCTATCATTTATCACTGTAGAAGTAGTAAAGAAAGAAATTGTGACTTTCTGTGCAGGGCATTCCACCAGCCCAAGAAAAAGAGCAAATAAGAGCTTTAGTCCCTGTTCCTGCCAGACCAGGCCCTTTCATCATTATAGAGTAAATACAGGGAAATGCATTTCTGCAGCCACTTCCATCCATGAGAATCCTAGAGTGCTGGGTCTTCTGCAGCTGTGGTTGGCATAAGATGTGAAAGCAGGCAGAAACTGACAGCAAATTGCCATGGAGTTTATAGAGCAAGATGTACAGCAAGATGACATGGCCATTCTCTTTGCAATTTGGGCAGAAGGAGGTTTGGGAAGAGAACTTTGGTGTTCCTGGCGATGAGGTTCTTCCCATTCACTGCAGCAGACTTTCCTCACCAAACAGATGCTTCTGGTGCTGCTCCCTGCCAGAGAGAAAACAGGGGACACAGGTGAATCAAGACCAAAGAGTAATCCATCAAAAGAGAGGCAGCAGATCTACCTCCTCCACTGCAGCAAGTTAGGGATAGCAGATAAGGGTGGAATTGGAATGGGATGGAATTGTGTCCATCCCAGCAGGCATGGTCCCATCCCACCCATCTCACGGTGATGGGTGGGAGTTCATTCACACATTTTATCACATCACTTCATCCCAAGCAATGTGCAACTAGGCACTGAGTAGGTGACATAGCATTGCAAACATCAAACCTTGTCTCTGTGGTCCAGCTTCCCCTGCTATCCCAAGAGGAGAATTGCAAATTACAGGGTTTGCTGGAGTTGATGTAGCAAAGAGGAAGGAGAGGGACAGAGCAAGGCCAGAGAAGAAAAAGATTGAGAAAGGAAAGACTAGAGGAAGGAGGGGACTTGGGGCTAAATGTAAGTGTTGGGGAACAGAGAAGAGTTTGTAAGCACAGGGATGGGAAGGCAAAGAGGAAGAGCCAAGGATAAATTGTTTTGATGAGTGCTTCAATGCTGAAATAAATATAATCACCCAAGGGGGCTGTGTGACTCAGTCTGACATTTTAGTTATTTTTTTTCATGCCACCAGATGTAATCAATTTAGCTGGGGGGGCGAGGGGGGAAGCACACACATATTTTTATTGCATTCTAATATCCACAGAAAAAAAAAATAGTACGCATTTTGTTTTGTTTGGGTTTTTTTCTAGTCATAGTATATGGCACTTGGTGCAGAACCAAGCACAAGCAGAACTTTCACCTGCCCTTTACCATCACAGAAATTGGAGTTTTGGGGAGTGGGTGCAGATCAACCCCCTCACCTCCAGTGCAGCAGAGAGAAAACCATCAAGCTGAAGGAGGATGTAAGGGGTAGCTGTGCAACTTCGCTCACATTTGCCTCAATATGCACAAGGGAACAAATATGGCCAATAACATCCTAAGATATTGTCGTGCTGAAATTCTTTGTTTACCAAGAAACGACATGTTGAAAGCCCTTGGCATTTATGAAGCAGATGATTTCTATTTTGAAATTGAAGCATTTTACAGTACTTACCCAGACACTTGGAGCGATTAACTTGCCAGATCTCATGTGGAGGACTGGGGCAGATGGGTGAGTTCCAGAAAAATCTCTTCGTGTCCTAGAGGAAGTGGTGTGGTACTTGGGTGGGTGGTGCTCACCCTTCCATGCAGGACCAAGGTAAGGGAGGGGACCTGTACTTTCTTCCAGTTGTAGCTTCAATTGGACATTGAGAAACCTTCGACTCCTGCCCAAAACTTTGGGGAAATGTTTCTGCACACTGTTAAACAGCTCCTGCATTCCACCCAGGGGCTGATGCCGTTCTGTGGTAGGTGAATAATTCCCATATTTACTCTTTGCAAAATATTTTGGACTCTGGAGAGTTTTTGCTCAGGCAGACTCCTCCTGAATTAATAACAGCTTTGCCTGAGCAACAGCTAAGAAATGAGAGTGCTGCAGAAATTCATATTTTTTAATTCATCTTGGTCATGGGCTTTGCAGATTAGCATGCTGGTGGGAAATACATATTCCTGTCTTTCTGTTACACAGCTGTCCTCCTCTACCTCCTGCCCATGTATCTTTGAAGGAGCCTTAGGAACTTGGCCCAACACAGGACCTAGGATCACACATCCAATAACTAAGCATAACCATTCACTGAACTGGTTGCCAAGCCTCCATCCAATGACCAACATAATGTCCATAATATCCAACATCTAACCCGTAATCAGACCTGCATTTTATTTCAAAATCTGCAAAGATGCAGCAGTCCTCAAGAGTTACTTCTACCATGACTAGATTTTTGGGTGTCTTCTCCTTGGATGGCTATTGGCATGGAAAAGAAGCCTTCAACTTTCCCTTATAGGGCCTCTGTTTTTCAGCTCTCATTAAATTAATTCCCCTCCCATTTTCTAGGATCTCTGTGCTGAAGGACATCAGAAACAGGGGAGTTCTGTGAGGCTGCTTAGTTTTTAAAGATGGTCTCTTGTATATCTTAATTTTCAACTCTGAGCACACAGTTTTTTTCTGTCTTTAACACATCCCCAGAATCTGAAACTCTATTTCAAAATCAAATCCACTGCATTTATTTAAAGTGTCACAGTTGCTCTTATCTGTCATGTTAATTATAAAGACTTTTTTCCCTTTAAGTGGGAGTCATTTGAAATATATATAAATGATTCCATAACATGACTTCTTATCACCTATTCTAATGTTTCAAATCAAGTCATCCACAGTGAAGCATCCCGGGTATTTTGCAAATTAGCCATTTTGAATGCGTTTTGTGTGCAAGGAATTATGTCTTGTGCTCTGTGCACAGTCTACACTGACTCTGTACATGTATGCACATGTCTGAAAGTACCAAATTTATATCCACTTGTAGGGAGAATCTCTGAACATTCAAGAAGTTGCCCCATCACAATAGGGTAGAGAAGGAGATAGAGAAAATTCTACAGCTGCACAATCAGCTTGTCTTAACTCTGTAATGTCATTAATCCTTGGACTGGAAATTGCTAACTTTTGAAGATTTAATTAGTTAAGCTTAGTATTTGGTTATCCTAGGTTTCTAAGAAAAGGAAGGTTGTCTAGGGAAAACAATCTTTAAGTTTGAAAATCCTAAGGAAAAACATGTATTAAAACCACAAGCCTCCTGTAAATGATAAATTCAACCCTGGAATCACTGTTTCAGAATCACCATGAATGCAGGTCTCCCAGTCTCCAGAGGTAATTTTTAGTCCTGCAGTCCTAAACAGATTTTTCAGTATTTCAGCTGTCTTAAAAAGAAAAAAAACAAAAAAAACCCAAACAAAAACCTCCACCACAAACTAAAAGCCTCCTACCAGAGATACCCTTAACTAAGTTAAGAACAAGTTTTTAAGTCTGGCTTCCTCGACCCAGATAGGAAGAAAGGCAAGCTGCAAATCCAATACTTGCACTAAGATACCCATTTAAAATTTCCACAACTTTATAACTGATAAAATGCTTTTCCTTAAGCTGAATAATTTTTCTAGCCTCCTCGCTAAGGAGATGGAATTGAAGTCATGATAAAAAAAAAAATTGATACATTAAACTGTAGGAAGTAGAGATTTTTGCCTTTATGTTTTTGAATGAAAAAGTAGAGCAGATGAAAAACTAATGACCAAATTTTTTTTTTTTTTTAAATAGAAAGTGTAGTTTTCACAAAATTTGAATGTTCCATGGAAAAACTTTAATTTTGCCAGAGCTGCTTAGTTTTCCACCAGGGAAGATCTAAACAAGAGATTTCCTTTTAAGTTCTAGTTGACTGAAATGTAAGATTTTAAGTAACTTTTTCAAATAATAAACAAGTAAATAAAGTAGGATCCATCCTCTATGGATTTTCTTCAGCCTGATCTCTCCTGAGACATGAAAGATGGACCTTTACCACAAGGCAAAGATTAGCAAGGAGCTCTACAAAGAGGACTCCAACGAGCACAGTCCATACCTTCAGCAAAAATGTGTCACTGGGCTAAGACGAAGCTTGGAAAATTTCAACACAAAAAGACTGGGCCTGAGGAAGATATGAGCACAAGTGATGGAGGACAGGCAGGGATAGCAGTTGGAGCTCTACCTCCGTTCCAGCAGCTCTTGCCAACCATTAATAAATAACAGTCCCCCTGTGCAGACCGTGCGCAGCCAAGGCGAGATAGACACAGTCCCTGGTGCTGTTTAACAGCCTGCAGGAGATACCTGCTGTGCTTGCATGAGCACAGATCCACACCATCGTCCTTGTCCCTTGGGATGTGATATGTTAAGGGAAGTGTCCTGCTTTTCTGAGCTTCCATGCATGGATCCCTCTGGCTGCTGGTGGCTTGAGAGTCTTGCAAGCACCAGAGGCGTGGTTGGGTACCACCACCTCACCACCACCTCCAGCACAGACTCAGGTCCTTCTGCATGTCTTCCTTGAGCACAGGAGCACTACACCACTGCCATGACCTGCAGGTGACCAGCAGGAAGGCAGCCTGTCCTCTTCCACCTCTCTGCCTGCCAGGACTGGTTCTGGCCAACCAGGATGTCTGTTGCAGAAGATGATGCTCCTATGGGGAGGAAGAGTTTTCTGGAGCCTTTCCACTGCACTCCTCACCTCTCCTTGTCCTCCTTGAGAACCTGGCATTGCTGAGACCTGAGTGCAATCAGAGGCAACTTCAACCTGAGTCCTGTCCCAGCCTGAGACCCTCACTCAGCTTCTCCCCACGTCTCTGCCCTCTCTCAGAGCAGGGCAGCTGCCTCCAGAAGTCAGCTCTTGAGACAATTTTCAGACAATTCAATACAAACGGAATTTGAAAACCTATTTCTTCACAGTTTCCTCCTGCCCTGAAGCATCTTATATTTTTGTTCACACTGCTGGCGCTCAGCAAAATGGAGGATGGTTTTCTTTTCCTCTGGAAAACAGAAAGAAAAACAAAAATAATCAGAGTGTTTAAGTGTTGCCAACTCTTGCAATTTTAGTCCCATGGTGCTTGATGTTTTTCTTCACCCCCTCCTCAGCTTCTTGCTTCAATGTGTTATGCAAAAATCTCAGATTTCATTTTTAAAAGAGAAGAAAAAGGAACAAGCTGTTCGTGGACTTCCAGGTTCTCGGAAAAAGCTCAGAAACATTACCTCAGAGCATCCTAAGGTACCTTCAGACCAAAAAAAGAAAGCATGGAGAAAGCAATATTTATAATCTTTTTTTTTTAAAGAGGTGAGTAAAAAAATCCTCATGACCTGAAAGACCCAACTGATTTTTGAGTCCTTGGGATGAAGAGTCAGTTAATTCCATAGATACCACCAGTGGCTTGCACCGGCCAGATTTCAGCTCCCTGCGCAACAACATGGACATGAGGAGATGTCCCCTTTTTAGGAGCAGGGCTAAGTTTCTGCTCCACACCTTGGCCTTCCGGAAGAAAAATTGAATAAATCATGGCTGGAAGGGAAGGAAGATTGCACTTCAGAGGGATTTTAAAGTTGCTCTGTGAGATGGTGCTGTTGTTCCAGGAAAGCAAGTGCCCATGTAAGCCATGTTTTTTCCTGGGTAAATCAGAACATCCAAGGAGATTAAAACACTGCATATAGACATGGACAATGCAGAGAGGTACAGTGTGCACACAGAGCATGGGCTGCCTTCTCATGCACCCCATCATGTGCTGGGGGACCAGGCAGCCCCAGGAATGGTCCCTCCTCTGCTACGGGTCTTTGCACTTTTAGGAACCATGCCAAGAGAGCCCACTTAGTCCCTGTGTCAGGAACCCACTTCAGAGGGAGGAGATGCACTCAGAGTAACTGAACTGCTTGGAGTTCTTTGCTTTTCCTCTGTCTTCTCTGGCATTTAATTTTTTAAAAAAACTAAAACACAAGACATCCATTTTTGAATTTTGCGGCTGAAATTTTGTGGCTGCTGTTTATGTATGGAAAATATTTAACAGTTCAAGTCAGAAAGCCCAATATTCAGAACCTTAAGGGCAATCCAAAACTCCTAGGGTCTTCACAATCAGACTAAAAATACCATGAGAACAGGCTTCCTTGGACCAGATACTGATTTTCTGCAGCAGTGTGAAGGAATTAAACCTGTCCCTAAGCACCACCTGGGAACTGCCCTGACATTTTCATGTCATCTGCTCCCTGGTCCTCTTGTGAAGACCATGCAGCGATGGGCTGGAGGCTTTCATGGCCCTACTGCAATCCAGCAAACCTTGGCTGGTAGAACCAGTCCCAGAACAGATTCCAGCTGGCTTAAGTTAGAGCAGCCCTGTGGCTGCTCTAACTTAAACCACCTGTCAGTTCAGTCCTGGGCCAGCTCTGGGATCTGGGAGGTAGAAACGTGGACAAAAGCCAAATTTGCCTGCTGTCTTCCTCATCTGTCCCAATAGGAGGCTAGAGGTCCAAACCTCATTTAGAAATATGGGGTTATACTCTTATACCCTGGTATAACATGTCAGCAGGACACCTTTGAGTTCCTGGCTGCATCTAAAATCCAAGAACGTCCACTATTCAATCCCATCTTCCTTCCTTACCTTCTCTCATCACAGTGTTGCATTCACAACATCGAAGCCTGAACATGAGGAAATGTGCAAGGACAGGTTATTTCCTGGAACAGATGATGCTTTCTGCCCTCTTTTGACTTCCCAGGCAGCCTCTCCCCTGCAGCTCTGGTGCCTCCACTCCTGTAGGGAACCAAGCAATAGAGACCAGACCAGATAAAGAAGGTTTTTTGCTCTTTTAAAGAGTGGAAAATAAAAAAGCAAATTAAAAAACAAACAAACAAAACTTTCCCCAAATGTTTTCAAAGCTGCTGATCCTGGTTTGAGCTTTGGTAGTAAGATCACAATGGATTTAAACAGCCCAAATTCACCCTTTTACAGAGACACACATAATCATGTGTGCAATGGTAGGAATTACCCTGATAATACAGACTGAATTGTCCTGCCCCTGCCCTTCCTCCTTGCTTTTTGCTGTGCAGCTACCAAAGATAATGAGTAACAGTGATATTAAACAGAGATTTGGGGTTTTTACCTTCTTTTTTCCCCCAGAAAGTGGATAACATGCTACAGTAGATAGAAAAATCCATCCGACTTTATTTAACTGTAACATTTATTAAGAGCAGTGAAAAGGTCAGCATGGAGTGTATGGGCTAAACTCCTTCCCCCAGCCTTGAATGTGACAAGAAAGAAGATCCTTTAAGATGCAACTATCTTAAGCTCCCCTCCGACAGTTAAACTCTTAGTAATTCTAGGTTTTGGAGACAAACGTCAAAGCAGAGGGCTCTTCCCTTCATTATTCAAGAAAAGGCCCCATCAATATTATCTGTAATAAGAATCTGCTGTTGACATGGCTCACCCCGCAGTTCCTGTTCCAGGCAGTAGTCCCTGTCAATAGGATTAAAGTGGAGGAATGCCTTTGACAAGTCCACTGGTTGCTGATTCATTGCTGCCATCAGGCTGCAGGCTGGGAAAGGCAATGGGCATGATGAGCCAGTCCTGCCTGGCCAGGCAGGGACAAGTGCCCTGAAGCTTTGATTTCTCTTCCTGGAGCTGCAGTGGGGAGAGGGAAAGGTTTGCACTGCTGGTGTCCTACCCTGGTGCTTTTGGCTGAGCAATGGGCACATCAGCTGGGGAGTTTTCAGGTGGTTCGATGAACAGTGTTGAACCCAGCGGCACAGGGAAGCCATCCACCATGTGCAGGATGGGAAGGAGTGTTCCTCAGCCTCTGCCACCACCACCCTTCCTTGTCAGCCCGAGAGATTGCACACTGAGATGGAACAGGGACTCTGCTCTCACACTGCAGTGCTCTCAGTGCCAAGCAGCCCAAGGAAGCCATGAAGTGACACCTGAGCAGTGCTGCCCAATTGAGAGATGGCAGCTGACAGACCTGAGGCACAATGGCCTTGGGAACCCACAGCAAGAGGCACAAGCAACTTCCTCTGACTTGTCTTTCTCCTGGAGCTTGGCCTATGCTTCCCAGTCATGAGGATGCAAGGNCACAGCTCCCTATACAAAGGCTCTGCCATCACCCCCTGGGTTGCACAGCCCCAGGTTTGCAAAAGCCCTGGCTCACCCTCCCCTGCAGGCTGGTGCCCACGGTGGAGCAGCCAGAGCAGGGATTGTGCAGCTCACGGGGTCTGACACTGGCTAAAAACCAGCACCCAACCACGAAAGTAAGGGGAAAAGTCAGCTGCAGGGAAAATCTGAGCCTCCTAACCTTCCACCTCTCAACTCTTTGAGTGGAGCATGCAGGACACATGTGCACACACACATACACATTAACACCCTCATCTTTTCCAGTGACTAAGCTCCTGTCTAATTCGTTCTGTTCCTGTCCCCTCAGGTGCTGAGGCCAGGTCAGGAAGCAGGCAGCCTAGAGTAAATAGATCAGCTCTTTTTAAAATAAAACCTCTATTATTATCCTTAGGAAAAAAAATAACAACCCTCATTTTCAGGAATTGTTACATTTAATTAGGCTGCAGGTTCCACTGGGCTCCACAAACGGAGCCAAGAAAGCCTGAATGTCAAAATATTCTGCACACAAGATGAAAAACCCTGAGCTGGGCAATCCGGTGAAAGGGAGCCCTGTCAGCCTGCCTGTCAACTGTGCTGCAGAATTTTCAAACCTAATTAAAATGATCTTTAATTTTTTTTTCTTCTGCTTTTAAAGAAACACATTTTTCTTTTCTTTCATTTTTTTTTTTTTAATTTTCTTTTCCGCTTTAGTTTTTAATCAGTCTGATTTCCTGCATTGAGCCAGCCAGGAAGAAAGTGAAAGGGAGACTCACACAGGACTGGAAAACAGGAGGCTGGGTGGCTGTTCAGGCAGCAAAGCCTTTGCTGCAGCTCACCACGCACCCACTGTTTACTCACATGTGAGATCAGCCCTAACAGGAAGAACAAGGTACCAAATACTGTCCCTGCCTGTTTCCTGCCACCTTTGGGGGAATGGGACCTTTTGGGCTCTTTGTAAATAAACAGGAGCACATCAAAGGGACACCTGACCACTGCACCCATTTTTGGAAAAACTAGAACAACTTACAGGCACTTGAATTTTTGCCTGACAGCTCATACCAAAAAGGCCTTTACTGCCCTGGTATTAGCAGCTCTGATGCTTTGGAGCTGATAGAGGAAACCAGTTTGCAAATTCTGAAACAAGAGCCTTATAGGAGAGCTTGAGCCACCGATTAATTTCACTCACATCCATGTCTTGCCCCTGCGGGGCCCTGCCAATCCCCTCTCCCTCACTGGGTTCATTGTTTATATGTGTGAAGTTATTTGGATAGGCTGATCTCAGCAAAGTGGTCTGTAGAATTCTGCAGCAAAACAGGAGCTTGCTGAGATGAAGGTGGCAGCACAGGGCAGAGCAAGTCATTAGGACTTATAACCAGCATGATAAAATGGGTATAAATAGGGATAAAGAGATTTAAACCAAGAAACTAATGCTTAAGTGGAGGTTGGGTCAACAGCTATATAAACATACACTTCCCCTCCCACCTTCCCTGCTCTAGTGTCTTCAAGAAAAATATTTGCTTACTTAGACAACCATTTTTTTCAGCCTAGTTTCCTAGAGAAACAATTTGTTTGTGATCATGCTGTGGGTGTGTCTGTTTTTCTCCCTAATAAAACTTGTGAACTCCCTGGGCAATTTCAACCAACTTTACCAGAAGGGCAGAGTCCCTAAAGATACCAACTGCTTTCAAGTCTTGCCAGAGCTGGGTAGACAAGAGAACACTGAACCCATGGTGAGACAAAGGCTGCAGCCTGGGCACTCCTGATACTGAACACCAGAGCATCCAACCTGGAGTTGCCTCATATGCTTCTCTGCAGGAAGCCACAGTTCACTGAAACACCCAAAGGGCTCTGTAGAAATGGCATAATTTGGGCTGAGAATTTGGAATTGTGGTCTCTTTCTGAGAAATGCCATGAGAGTAGTGGCATTGGGAAGGAGTCCCAGCCAGGTAAAATGAGGTGCTTGCAGGCACAGAGTAGCACCAGCATTGATCTCCTAAACTGGCCCTTCCTGCACCAAAGCCACCTCTTGGGCACCAAGGGGATCCAAGGCCAGAAGCAAGGATGGGGTCACCTTCTGCTTCATGCAACATCCCAGCTGCAGGGTCTTTCCTGCTGCTTGGGTGAGCAGAAGTAGAGGTAGGAGCAGTCTAGCTAGTGTGGGAGTCATTGACTCATAAACTGAGAGCATTTGACCTGGGATCAGCCAGAGGCAAGGACATTCGAACAAGGTCACTCTCCTACAGCATCAATTTTCAGGCTCAACTCGCACTTTAAAAGCAGATTGGGAAAGGCCTGCTGCAGATATCTCTCTCATAAAGGACACAGGGATGCTCTTGGTTGGGGTGGGAGCATGGAAGTGAGCTGGGACCTGCCATACTCCACCAGAGCTTGGGTGCTGCTGGAGAGGAGGGCTTGAAAAGGACAATGGAATAAATTGAGAGCCCCAACCAGGACTGCTCAATGCCAGCACAAGAAATGGGCACATCATCTGATTAAGAGGGTCACTTTTCCTCTAGGCTGGGTTTAGGATGGTTTAGTGCAGTCAGATTTAGGATGCACTAAATGAAGGAAAAAAGTCAAGGGAGTTACCAAACGTTTGGATGCAGCCATGAGCTCCTGTTCTCCAAGATGATGGAGACAACATAGGGGAACGCAAAAAGGACATTTCTAATGGGGAGGGTCTTGATTTCAACAATCTTACCCCTGCTCCCACATAATTTAAATTTGGAAATCTCCTCAGAATACCACAACAATCCATTTTGTTGTGAATGTCCTGGCATGTCTTCCCTCTCATCAACTCCCTATTATCTCACTGGGAACACTCTCTCATCTGCTGAAAAAAAGTAAAGCATCTCCTGGAGTAAGAAAACCCTTCAGCCAGAGCTCAAGGAAGCCTGGCAGGTTTCATCCTGTGATTGCTCAGGGGAAATTCACCCATGTGATCTTTGTGTCCTGCAGAAGAGATGAAATCAAGCCTTGCGCAAGGTGCTGCAGGGAAGGGACGGACAGGTGGGCTTGCCCTGGTGGTGAACAAGCTGGGATCTTGCGTGCCTGGGAATCATGTCCCTAGGGGAATAGATGGAGCTGGCATTTTTGGGACCCTGTGACTGGCCGTCCAGCTAGTAATTTAGCAAAGGGTGAGCAGGTAATTTCCTGTTGGACTGGTCTGTTGGAAGGGCCTTTCCCCTCCGGGGAGCTGCTGGCTACGCAGCCAAGCCTGAAGACACACGGGAGCAAAGCGTGCTCACTCCTTTTATAGCGGGGCTGGTTTCCCCGCATTGCCGTCATCCTGGGGGTGAGCAGTGCTCTAAGACATTTGAGGCTCTCCCCCGCAGAGGGTAAAAAGTCAAAAGGGTATTAAGCTGTCACATTGGGGCAATTTATGTGTATAAACAGAGCCCCGTTTTGCTGATTTACACCCTGATAGCACATGGCCCACAGGTAATGAACGCAGCACATCCCCACATCTGCCAGTGGAAGCAGTTTGCATTGACTGACCCATAAAACTGCAAGGCCTGAAGTTATCTGTCTTCACATCTACATATACACACGCAAACAGCCGCGGCCAGCAAGTGCTCATGGAGTAACACGATATAAGCAATAAACGCTTTCCCCCAGCAAAAGTTAGGGGAGAGATTAGATAAGGTGGCTAAAACAAACTTTAACCACCACAGTGGGAGCTTGACTGGGCTGTCCTTTTACTCAGCTGAATAAGTCACAGTGAAGGGAGCCCACAGCACCAGTCACCCTGTAGTGCTGGCTTCCCAAAGGGTGCAGACAACTCAAATTAGCCAGCACATCTCCACTCTCTGTGAAAGCACCCTCATCCCCATCATTATGAGAGAGCTGTGCTCCCTCCCAAGCTCAGAGTCCAGTTAAGTCTTGCCTCCCACTGGAGAAGGGTGCCAAATCCTTCTTCCCCTTTGGGAATGCTCCTATTGTGAGCTGGCCTTGGTGGGCACAGGGGAGAGGGAGGCGGCTCTGGTGCCATTGCTCCCCTCCCAGGTGGTGCAATACAGCTCCCTTCAACTCCATTGCACAACCAAATCCCACTTCCTCCCACCTTCCCATGGAAAATCACATTGCAGTTGACCTAGAAACTCCATCCTTCCCCCTTCAATGACACCAAGAAAGCAGAATACCTACCCCCTGACCACCAACATCTGAAGATAGGACTGATGGACACACAGATGGGTGTGTGCTTCTGACATTCCATGAGCAGTGTTTGCTTCCCATCATTGCAGCCCATGCCCTCACATCATTGTGCCGCTGTGGGGATGTGAGCAGCTGCTGCATTCCCCTTCTGCCCAGCAGAATTCAGTGTCAATTGCATGCTTTGGGCAAAAATAACAATTGGAAAAAGTAATTGCATTTATCATGTTGGCAACTCAGCCAGCTACATAAGAATGTTACATAGCAAAACCACAGAATTCAGCCTGTTTTCACATAGACAGCAGAACAATGACTGGCAGGAGTCCCCTGACATCAGACACTTGCCTTTAACTCAAGCAGTTTTTCCACCAGCATCTCAAATCCACCAACCTGGGATGCCACAGCAGTCCGACCTGCAGGTAAAGCTGAAGCTGTTGAAGCCAACACCAACAACCAGAGGACAATTTCCAACAGCAACTAAGCAGGCAGGAATACCACAGCATACTTATTCCACTATTTTGTCAGTGGAGGCTCAGAAAGATGTAGGATTTAACTTCTCAAGTCACACCATGATTCATAGGAAATTAAACTTCCCATGCTTGAGGCAGCAGTGATGGGTGACAGATTATGGAAGAGGCAGATGATGGCTCTTCCAGTGTCACCACAGACCCACAGATATGTGAATTGCAGCTGTGCCTCTTACTGTATTTTTTTCAACCTGTACAGTACTGTGTGTTATTTCAATCTAGACTTTCCTTCTTTGCTTAGGCCACTAACTTTGCCCCTGTGTAACCGGGTCACTGTGCTTGCATACTGCTTTCTTGCACAATTTGTCTCATTAGAATATGCTGCTAACTTGCTTTGCTGTTGTGAAGAGGGATTTAAGATAATGCAATGCCCATCTCAAAGAGTCCAAGTCAGAAAATCAACTGTTATTGAACAGGCTTTATCCCTTCTAACCGCAGAGGGGCACAAAAATCCCACCCGCTCTTTTGGACTGTAGTGACTGGGAAACCACTCTGAAAGTTGTATTTTTTCAAAGTAGATTGGATCCAATTTGAAACCAGCTCACCAAAACAGAGCCTGCACAAGCAGCAAGTAAATCCAGCTCCTCAAATGGTTGCATGGTCACTTTATCCAACACAGGAGACAAGGTGAGGTGGAAAGCAGAAGAGCAGTGCTGCCCCTTTTGGATGCAGTGCCCAGCTAGATGGGTTAGGCAAAACATGAATTTGTTCCCCAAAGCCTTGTAAGCAATGTAAGTTAAAATGGGTCCCTCTTGGATTCAGTGTTCATTGGCTTTCTGACTCCATGGTGTGTAAATTATGTCAGTTGTAGACTCCCTACAACTTCATTGTGTTGGCATAAAACACCAAAATGAATCTGCCTGGGGCATTCTTCTGCTCACAGGATATAAACAGTTGGCAGTGACTGATCTGCCACTTGTCAATGCACTCTCCTAGCCTGATCCTGCAAAATAAACTGCATTAGCCTAAGCTACCTTCAAGCTGCAGTAAAACCATCCCTGGCATTAGCTTGCTCTTCTCAATGAAACTTGAACTGCCTTAGATCTTATTTGGCAAACAACTTAAATACACAGCAACATCAGTGCAACTACACTTCAATTGTTCCTAGATGTTGGTTCATGCTGTGAATACAGGTTGTGATGGTCATCCTTGTCCTCCAGATCTTCCTGTGCTAGCTGATACTTTGACCCCAAGATGCTCATTGGCACCTAGAGACTGCCACCCCACAAACCCACTGATGGATATAATCTTTTCAAGCTGAGATGTACAAGAACCAGTTGGTTGTGGGTATGGTAACATTTCATCTATCACAGCTGCTTACATTGTGAACACCTATCTAAAGATTTGGAGTTACAACCAGCACCACCTAGAGCACCTTTAAATCAAATTTGAGATGTTCATCCAAGAACTTGTACTACATTAGTTTAAAAATACTTCAGTGTTTTTTCCACATGTGTGTATAGACCAGGATAAAAAGGTGCCTAAGGACTCACAAGTTCTACCTCCCCCAAGACACTGGCACTTTTGGTACAGACTTCAACATAAGCAGGGCTTCAGCTTTTACTTATGTGCAGGTGTCAGTCACCAATCTGGCTATGCCAGTGTAGGAGTGCTGGTTTAATGTGGCTGAGATTCTGATGCCCTGCACTCAGGTATGCCATGAGTTGCTGAGCCTGGACAAAGACCCCAGACAAAACAAATTAATTCCTGATCAAGCTGACTCCTTGAAGCCTTTTTCCCATCTGACTGCCTCCACACTCAACTTCCAGTTGCTGTGCAATGGTCTACTACAGAAAAAAAAAAATCCTAGTATTTACTTCACTCCCCACATCTGCAAACTGGGACCAACTCTATCTTCAACTTTGCTCTGGTGGCTTAGCAAATGGGGTCACTCATGACTTTGCTATCTTTCCAAAATTTTCCTGTCTCTTTCCTGAACCCTCTCCAACATTTTGATGCTTTTACTCACCACAGCAGCACTGCCATCAGAGGGAAATAAACTAGAGACACTCTATGCTCTTTCTACCTCCAAGTGTCGTCCCACTTGGCACCAAGACCACCCAGTTACAGCTCAGCACCAAGACCATCCAAGTCAGCTGTTTTTGGCTGGTGAAGAAGCTTTTCAAAAAAAAAAAGTTTCCCAAAAACTTCTTCAGGATCCTTCTTCCTGGAGTTCACTGTCTTGTAAGTACAGCTTTTATTCTTTGTTCTTGTGTTCACCTGCATCACCATATTTGTTGTTTCCTTGAGCCTGGCTCCCCAAGCACTCTGTAGTCCTCCCTATCAGTGACCTCCCCTCTCCATTATTTACTGTTTCCATCTCATCACACCATCAACAGACTACATCAGTGGTGATTTTACGTTTTCTTCCATGTCATTGATAAAGATATTAAACCCAAGAATACTGGAGGGACTTTGCTACAAACACAGCTGGCAGATGATTTACAGTTACATTTGGAGACTTGTCAGGGAGCCAGGTTTTAATCCATTTAATGCACACCCTCTTGATTTTATACTGCTCTAGATCCTTAATCAAAATGTCATGTGGTACCCAGTCAAATGTCTCACAGAAGTCTTGTACGCTACTATCACTTTTATCAACTAAACTAAAGAGAGGCATCCCATTCTATTTTCCATTAACTCATGCTGATTGGCATTAATTACAATTTTCATCCTTTAATTGCTCATGGACTCCCATGAGTAAGGGCTAACTTGCACCACCCAGTGTACCACTAAGAGCATCTGTCTGACTCATCCTTGGCACAGCCCATGTCTATTTTGAGAACAGCAATCCTGTAAAACCTGAAGCTGGACCTGGGCACAAGCAAAGCTGGGCACTGTCTGAAGTAGCACAACAGGGGGATCATAGAAACAATCGTGGTCTTGCTGATGGCTTTGCCTCTTCCAGAGGGCTGGAAGGCCAGTGAGCTGCTCATTTTGGACACTAAAGAAAGGATGTGAAGAATGGCTCTGTCAAGTCAATCAACCACAACCAGTCTTTGAGATAACACTGATCCACACTGGAACCACTTCCCCAGGAGTGGTCAGGAGAGTCTTTTTCATGGTACAAGGGGTGATACAAAATGTTTCTGTCATTGCAAAGAGATGCTGTTTATTCAGCATACACGAGACTGAAACACACTTCTAATAATAACACAGGACATGTTATCTTATTATCACAACTATTTGGTTTTCTTCCTTGAAGGCTGGACATAATTCATTAGCTTACCACTGAGTCACTGCCTTGGTTTTTTCAACTCTCCAAGTGAAATATAGGAAGAAGTCCCACAGCACCTACCCATGACACTGACACATCTGTGACCCTGGATTTTTCTCTTTTAATCCTTTAACTCTGCAAATCATTGTCTAAGTGTCCCAAGTGGAAGTAATTCCTCACCAAGAAACTACAGAGAATAAAAGGAAATACAATTCTGTTTCAAACATCCAAATCATGTTGGTTTTCATTTTGATATAGTTGGCATTTTTAAAAAAATTTGGAGCAGAACAAAACTATTAGTTTAACTTTAAACTTTTTTTTTTTTTTTATGAGGGAGGTACTTTTAAAATTGATTTAAATAAATGGAAGGAAATTTCTAGGAATAAATGTCTTTTGTTTTGTGGGAGAGGACAAAATATAAAAGCTGAAGTCCTTCCAACATAATAGCATAAGCACATCAAAGTGAAGTCACAAAACATTTCAGCATCACTAAAACAGCATTTGTTTATTTCCTACAAATATCTTAGCTGAGGGATTTTTCCAATCACCAGTCTTGGACAGTTACTACCAGAATTCAACTGCAGCCTATCTCCATTTCAAGTGTGCAAGCCCTAGAAAGGGTAGAGATGAAATCATTACTACCACAAAAAGTAATTCCCATAACAAGACCTGCTTGGATGGGATTGAAGCAGCTGATGTAACTATCTAGAAAGCCCTTCTGAAACTTGGGTTTGGAGCCCCATAAATCTGAGCACCAGAAGCAGAGGAGGATGGGGATGTAAGATTGCAACTCCCCAGACAGGACCATTCTCAGTGGCTTTTTTCCTTTTTCCACTTGTCCAACACTGAAGAAAATGACTGTGCTGGACAGTAGGGATGTTTCCATGCTCAGTGGTGATTATACACAGGCTCCTCTCTATCCCAGGGAACAACACAGCAGACAGCAGTTTTCAGCTGTAAGACACTCTAGTTTTCATCTTTTCTCTGCTTAAGGGGAAATCTTGGCAGAACATGTTGGAAAAACACAAAGGATATTGCAGTCTTGGGGTTAATGGCTATGCTGCTGAAAACTTTGCAGAGCCTTTGACTTATCTTATTAGCAAGCCAGAGATCTGCTTTGGCATTAGATGTCACCTATGCATTTGGAACAATCCCCAGCATCAATAAATCTCAGCCAACATCCCCTCAGTGCAACCCAAGCGCCTGCAAGGGTGCTAATCCCCAGCCAACATTCGCTTGGCTAAATTATTTTTAAAAGATGATGCAGCTAATACTCCTTATTCCAGAGAATCCTGCATTGTTTTCCTTGTAAATTGCTCCTCCAAAAGGACAAAAGCTACAGCTTCTCACTTTCCACTCCAAAATAACCCTTCTCCGCTGGAGCAGCAGCCTGTGAACTTCCCCAGGAAACGTGAGATGCATCTGGCGAGTGTGAGCAGTCAGTCCCCAGCCACAGGCAGAGTGATGGTCAGGGGCTGTGGCTG
>VZTT01044149.1:35481-70540 GCA_013400855.1 Buphagus erythrorhynchus | reverse complement strand
AGGTACTGCAGAGCTTGCAAGGATGATCTCTGCACTAGGAGAATGGAATATACCCATGCAGAACAAATTTTGTGGCTGCATAATTTTCTTTTTGTATAAATGTGACTTTATTATGTTACCAAAATATAGTCTTTATTTTTTGATCATCTCTTTATGCACATGAGCTAATAGCCTTTGCTCTTCATTGGGGAGCTGAATTGTTGGTGGTCTTTGAATGGACTATACAAATAAGAAAATGCTGTATTTGGTATAGACTTAATTCAGTCTGCTTAAATATGTCTTGCATCTCAAAGTAGTAAGAATGAGTAACTTCATATTAAATTGTCTCCCCCTGTTCTGTGTCCTGAATAAAACCATGGATTCTGTTGGGAAAAAGATATGACTGTGTATGTACAATGTTATTGGGTGGAACTGGAGTGCATATAAGTAGCTTTAACTTAACACTTCCTAATTCTTGAATCTTTAGTGCTATTGTGTTAATGTACTTTCAAAATGAGTGCTTTAAAATAAGGATTTATATGCAGGCAGTGTTCCTTGGGTGATGGCAAACAGCATCACCTCCATCTGCAGTGTCTCTATGCTTTTGATAGCACAGCAGAGGATTCTGGCACTGAGAATTTCTAGGACAAGCAGGGGTGTCTGTGCAGCCTGTGGTGTGGCCTGTGCTTGGTTGGATCTTTCCTTGCACCATGTAAAGGTATCTGTTAGGTCTGCATGAGGTCATGTCAGGTGTCACTTTAAGTTCTGGTGGTTTGGGTGAGAGGTGGGGTAACAGACTCAAACATCCCTATTGTAAATGTTCCTCATCACTAGCTGCTAGCTTGAAAGATCCATTAATCCCTCCAGCCTTTTCCAATTAAAAAAAAGCCTAAACACTGCAAGGAAGAAGAGTAACAAGAGGAAAAAGAAAAGTAAATGCATTCACACTTGTACCAAGAGACAGACGTGAGCCTGCGCCCACCTAACAGCCACCTTTACACGGTGCAAGGGAAGATCCAAGTGTGCAAGCACAGGCTTGGTTTTTTCTTTTTGTTATTACAAAAGCAAAGGAGTTGAGATGCCTAATACATTATGAGGGAAGAGGAATGGTAGGAAAGAATACTAAATAAAGTACCTGTAGTTAAACTGCCTGTTGAGGTAATATAATTTCAGATGATGTGGCGGTAAGCCCAGCACAAAGGAGCATTTTGATAAATGTGGTTCTTGGACAGTGGTGCAGGCTGGGGCTCTTCCAGCTCCCTGGGGGCTGCAAGATCAGGCTGTTCCCTTATGTCATGTTTTTAGCTCCATGCTCCTAGGCATGAGTCCTGGGTTTAGGATGCCTTTGCAGAAAGCAGCACCAGGGTTGGGACTGAGTGACACTTAGCAGTAGCTTTTACAACCAAGAGTGATTCCTTTCAGGAGAGCATTGCCCAAGTCACAGCAAGTGATAGCTGAATAGAACTGCTGATGGGGGTGCAACCTCCTAAATTCTGATAAGTTGTTGTCCCCATCAAAGGGCAGGTTGCTCATTACAGGAACAAGCCAGTCTGTCTTGAAGACTGTAGTGATGCTCTCTACTGCAGAGTCCCTGCTTTATGGAGAAAATTGTTACCTTTTCCAAAACAATTCCCCTGCTGGAAGTAGAGAATGGATGCTAAGAGGACAGGTCTATATTGCTTGACACAGAGCAGACAGACAAAACTGCAGTCTCTTGTTCTCATTCTCTCATCTCTCTGCCTGAATAGAATTGATTGGCTAGGACATGCTGTAATTTATTTTTACAATGAATAATGTTCCAGTTTATCCTCAGGGACAGTTGGGTGAGTAATGTCACACTGACCTTGACACCCTGATGTTGTAAAATGCAGATGAGGTTGGCTGTTTCAAATAGAGAAGACATTTGATTTTTTTATTTCTAGTAGAAGTGGGGCTAATAAGGAAAAGTTTGTGAGCTTTTTGCCCATGCTCTCCATACATAAAAGTATTCAGCTACTTCTAGGATTTGATTTGATTTACAGGTTCAGTAGATAGATGTCATTAGCTTCAATGCTAACTCTCTACCTTTTATCAGGCTACAGAGAATGAATTTTGGGCATCAGTCCATGTTTTGACATGTAACTCTAATGAGGTGTGGTTGACACTGTTCAAATAACATGCATGTTCAAATAAGCATGCCATTAAGCTGCTGTTCCAAAGGTTTAGCAACTTTTTGCACTTAACTTAAAAAGTAAATAAAATCAGATTCCCTATGCACTGGGTGTGGATTTGTTTATTTTTCAGAGGATGATAGCCAATTCTAGAATATAGTGGAATGATTTGAAACATTGACTGTATGGTAAGAGAAAACAAAACAGCACAGGAAAAGTGATACCAAGGAGGCAAGAACCACCTTGAACCTTTAAAAAAAAATACTGTTTGTCATTCTGGTCTGTTAGAACTGATGCTGGTCTTTGTATGCTTGGTGTTTTGACTGCATTAAAGGTAAGAGAGCCTGAGTCACTGCAGAATTCAGGCATGGACAAATGTGAATTGCCTCTGAGTAAACCACCTGCAAGCAAGAAGCTGAAATTGCTCAGCAGCTGCAGGGGAAGCTGTGTGGGTGCCTTCTTTCTGTCATGGCATACAGGCAACCTCCTAGCATGTCACTATTAGTTTGCCTCAGTCTCTATTAATAACTGATTTTCTTTTCAGCAATGGCATCACATGAAAGTTGCAGGAAATGAGGTTCCTAGTGAGCTTTGGACCTGGCCTTCAGCAAAGACAGAATGTGTACATATACAATCCCTTTATCTGTTTTAGAAGGCTGAAGATCTCTGCTGTCTTAAGCCATGACTGCCTGTGCAGAGAGAGTCATAAAAAGCACATGTGAAAAAACTGTTTTAAAACATTTTTAGGTAGCTTTATTGCAAACCACATGCTTTCCTCTGAGCAGTAAGAATAGTTAGACACTTGCAATTCTTGAGTCAAAACATTCCTGATTAAAAGCTAGTAGATTCCTGTTGGAACCCTGAAGCCTGGGAGGTTTGAACTTTCTGTGCTTTCTGGGAGTGACCCTCAAAGGGGTCCACTGCTTTTGACTTTTGAGGCCTTAGAGAAGGCTTCCAAATTTGAATGATGGAGTTAGAATCACTGGTGTGTAGTTTAAATAGAAGTGTGTAATATCACATGGTGAAGGGTTTGGCATTTGGGGTTTTAGAATATAGTAATAGCTATGGGACAAGATGGAGGTTTTTGGACATTGGCTTACCTCCTTGTTCCTTCTTCTTGGTTTTAGGTAGTAGTTTTTGGACATTGGCTTACCTCCTTGTTCCTTCTTCTTGGTTTTAGGTAGTAGTTTTTGGTTGGATAGAAAGTACTGCGGTGCGGGTCATAGGTGTTTGGTCATTGGGTCAAAAGTATTAATAATACAGATGTTAGTTTTTAATTGGATAGTTAGGCTTTAAAAGACCTTGTAACTAGTTAGATACACTGACATTTTTCTCGCTTTTAGCTTGTTAGCTAGAAGTGCTGCAGAACTCTCTGTACTATAGATAAGATTTAATAAACAACTGGGTCTGAACAGGAAAATCTGTCTCTCGTGCTTCAGTCCTGACTCTGAGTGAAGGCAGAGGAAAAAAGAAGCAAGCCACTAACATGTGGAGCCGCTAATAGATTCCTTGAACTTTGTTGGAACTGCTTTCAGTAAGCAAAGACGGGAATTTTGTGTATGAGAAGATCGAAAGTCTCCAGGGTTTTATTGGTTATTTTGGAGAAAGACCAGAGCAGATATTCTGATGTAGAGGCTTTACTCTGTCCTTCACATCACTGAGGCAAGACTGGGGAGGAGCATTCAGCTCAGGTGAATCTCTTCTGAGCTATTTTTGTGTTTGGGCAGGTGGCTGCCTGTGACTGAGCCTGCTGCCCAGAGGAGGAGTAGATGGAGGCTGTTTGCCTTCTGTTTCTGGGAAATGGAGAAAGTAGGAATGACTGCAGGCTGATGCAGTTTGGGAGGGTTCAGTTTCAGAGGCACACCTCACACAGAGCTCTGCAGGGGTGTCTGCACCCCTGGGCTTGGTTTGTCTGGGAGACTCTGCATGGTGCTGGTGTTGGGTGGGCCAAGCTGCAGGGCATGAAGGGTCTCATGTGCGTGGTGCTTCTCCATTTCTGAGCCCTTCACAGTTCCACAGAGTGATGCTGTGTGGGTAATGGGGAGTCTGACACATTACTGAAAGCATTCCATTTCCACAACAGTGAGGCTTTTCACATTTCTGAGAGTAACTGGCTACCTGCAGTGCATCAGCTCTGTGTTATTTTCATGTCTTGCATTCTTCGCTCTCTCAGCTCTTTCATGAGCATTGTCCATTGTATCAACTACAATCTCAATGGTACCTCAAAGAGGAAGTTTTCTATTTGTTAGCATTTTCTATCTCATAAGCATTTTGGTTAACAAATTATTCCTTAGACCAGGTGTTTAGGCTTTCACATTGTGATGCACAGTCTCATCTGTTTGGAATTTGTTTGATTTATTCTTTTACATTTTAAATGCTCCTCCTGGGTACAGATAGCCCAGCTGGTCTTCAGTTGCCTCTGAGTCCTGCACTGATCACCACTGTTTTTGTAATCAGTGAGTCTATGACAACCTGGCACAGCTGGCATGTGGCTACCCAGAAGTCTGTAAGAACCATCCACTTTGAGTGTTTGTGCTGCCTAGATGTGGCAGGAATGCTCCTGGCCAGTGTAATAGCATTATGTTATTCTTTCTTCATATCTAAATGAATTGCCTTGTCTTCCTGTCTGATAGCAAATTCCATGTTTCATTTACAGTAAACCTTTCAATTCTCTAATATATGCCAGGCTTCAGGATACACTAGATTTTCCTCTTCATTATTTAAAAAGTGTTATCAATAAAAAGAAAATTAAAACATGTCATGATGACTGGGAGAGAAAATAAATATATTGAAGCTAAGCACTCCTCCCAATTAGATCTTGTCACTAAGAAATACTGGCAGATGGGGGGAATTCACAAAGAGTTTCAGAAAATGTGTAATAATGTTGGGGTTTAGGATTTTTTGCTTTTTTTTTTTTTTTTTTTTTTTTTTTATTTATTTTTCTTTTAGCGGGGGGGGGTTTTTATTTTTTTTTTTTTTAATTAATTCTCCTTTAGCAGGGTGTGGGTTTTGTTTTATTTTGTTTTCAGGGGTTTTTTTGTTTTTTTTGTTTTTTTTTTTTCAGGAATATAGTCAAATTTATTGTTTTCTGAGATTATTCCTCATAATAACTTCGTCTTGTAATACTTGGTTATTGCTCATCTAATGGCAGTCAGAGAAAATTTCCTGGTCCTATCACCCTCTGGACTTACACCTCCTGGATTTCACATTCGTTGGCTCCAAATCTACAATATTTACTGATTCCTAGGGCTGCTTTTGCATAGGTGTTTTGAATGGCTTACTTCAAGTTGCTGACCACTAATCCTAAGGGGGAGTGGAATGATGTGTAAGATCCTTAATATATTCATAGAATCATAGAATGGTTGGGCTGGGAGGGACCTGAAAGATCATCTAGTTCAGACCACCATGCCCTGGACTGGGATGTGTTCCACTAGGCCAGGTTGCTCAAAGTCCCATCCAGCCTGGTCTTGACCTCTTCCAGGGATGTGGCATCCTCAGCTTCTCAGCGTAATGTGTTGCAGTGATTCACCACCTTTACAGTAAAGAATTTCTTTCAAACATCTAATCTAGATCTACTCTCCAGCTTTCTTGTAGCCCCCTTCAGGATCTGTAAGGCTGCTGTAGGGTTTCCCTGGAGCCTTCTCCAGGCTGAAGCAAAAAAGCCATTGAGTACCCCACAGCCTTCTCCATGTCTTTTGCAGCCAGGTCTCCCCTATCCTTCCTGAGAGGACCCATGTTTTCCCTAGTCTTTTATTCCTGATGTTCCTAAGTAAGCATTTTTATCACCCTTGAGCAACATCATTGCAATACCCTGACCTAAGGAAGTGGTTGTCCCTGGCAGTAGATAATGAGAGCAGGTGCAGTTAGTGGCTGTGAATGTGTGTGTTGCTGTTAGATGCTGTGCCTAATCTCTCCTTCTGTTTTCATGTGAACAGATACCCTTAATAGTAAGAAAAAACCTCCACAAGCATAACTTAATTTTTATATCATCTTTATATTATCTCTTACTGGTATATTCAGTATACCAATTACAAAACCAAATAGACTGTGCCTACCAGAACCATTATCAGGTACCATTTAGTATACTCTTATAAATGGCTTATTAGAATATTAATGTCTATATTGTTTTTTAAAAAACATTTATTACTTAGTTGCATGCTAGTTGTCTACTGCTGGCAATTATCAAACAGATTACCAGTTGTCAACTAATATGCAAATAACCTACTGGGTTGTTAGAATTTCAAATAAGTTTTAAAATTTTCCCATTGAACAGAAATGCCAAATTCTAATGATTCTAGCTTGCAGTAATAAGGGAGCTGACAACAGGATGAGGTTGCAGCAGGCAAGGCTGGGTTTGAGCAAAAGCTGTAATTGGGAGGTATTTTGATGCCCTTGTAGAACTGAATCCTCCTAACTCAGCTTCTTATTCCCCAGAATATTGTAAGTGTATTTTTCCAAACATTGTCTGGGTAGAGGCTAACCCTGATAGAGGGATTGACACAGCATTGCTTTTTGAAGGGTAGCTTTGTTATATAGAATAGGTCAGTTTACTGGGTCAAAAACGTGATTAGTGAAAAACTTCCTTTGCAAAGCAGCTCATACAAGGACACTTCCAGGTTGCTTATGTGTACAGCTGTCTAAGTTAGATTTCCCCAGTATTCCAGACACTAGAGAGGGCGTTTCTTGTCATACACTATGACTGAGTGCTGCTTTCCCTTTGCACTTTTTCTTTTGGTGCTTCAGTCTGACATAATTTTATTAGGAGCCGTTTCAATGTACTTGCTTTTACAAGATCAAGCAGCTGACTGCTCCAGAAAGGTGTTTAATTTATTGCTAATTTTGTTATTCAAACATGTAGACAGAGGGAATAGAAAGAGCACATAGGTAGTTTAGGAAAAAGATTGATGGCTTCATTTGTAGCACAGATGTTTGTATAAGCATTTACATTTTGGGAAGCTTGTGTTAGCTTACCTGTTTTGAGGTTTCTCTGGGTCTACATGCTTTCAGAAAAGAAAAAACACATTTAGTGTTTCTGCACCTTCTTTTCCATGTAAAATCTGTAGCTGAAGCCTAACATTCCCTAAATTTGTATGTTTCAAAATCTAATATTTTAGTGAGCTGGAATTTATGCATGTTGTAGAATCTGGCAGGAATTATTTCAGTCTCTTGTTACTGTGGAAGGAACAACTGTCCTGGAACATGTCCTGGTGCCATCTGATACCTTGGCAGGCGCTCCAGGGCCCTGAGGACAAGAAGCAGAGTGTTGGGGTCAGGCAGGGAGCAGGTGTAACTCCCCTGCCATGTTCAGCTTCTCCCTCTAGCCAGGAGAGTGGTGGGTGAGGAAGGAGGGTTGCATGGAGATGCTCTGTGAGCCTTGCCTCTTGGTCGAGCAGGCTCTCCCCCCGCTGACCCTGTGGCTCATTTTGCTCCTGGCAGTGCTGCATGGGCAGGTGTACCGCTTCTGCACCTTGGAGGGGACCTGGCTGCTGAAGGAGAATTCGACCCTGCCCTGGAGGAACCTGTCTGAGTGTGAGCCCTCTGACCAGGTAAGAGCTTTTCCCATTTCCCCCCTCCCCCCCCCAACTCTTGCTGCTGTTGTTTAGGACTAAGCAGAAGAGAGGAAAAAAATAGTTGTTGATGCCCATGTGTTTTTGTCCTGTCAAAGTAATCTTGACTGACTCACCTCAGTGAGCCTAAGGGTAAGGGACATCTAAGGACAGGTCTTTCCCCTTCAACAAAGGGAACATGGAGGGTAGACTAGAGCACGTTTAAATGTACGTGAGAGCCAAGAGAAGTGACTCAGGTCATCCCAGCTGTGGTGCAGTGCAAGGAGCTCAACTGCAGGAGTGACCTACTGTTATTCCTTTGCCTTTTTTCCATTGTCACGTCATTGTTATAGGGACCATTTGCTCTGTCTTGTTAGCAGCTATTAAAGTGATTAAGATGAACTGAACTGAAGGATATTTGCTTTTCCACCTTTGGGCATGGGGCAGTCCCCTGCCTTTTTTTGTTTAAGTTTTTTTTTTGTCTTTATACCTTCATTTTCTGTGGGCGATGGAATTAGGCTTGTCAGTGTTATTTTCTTGCCCTCGTGCTTTTTACTCTGCAGGGAGCTGAGATGACTGGCACTAAATGAAGGAGAGCACAGGGATTTTCAGAGGATTTTTGACAGCCATTGGCGTCAGCCAGTGCACTGTGTGCGTTCCCATGACACGTGATACCACTACTACTGTGAACCTCCAAGGGTGATGCTTTTCCTCACAGAAATTGAGTGCACACTCTCTATCCTGGGGTACCAGTGCATTACCTAGTCAAAACAGTTTAAGTTTATGAAAGTCCCAAGAGCTGCAGGATCTATGCCCTCTGTAGTTTCCGTTGCTCAGTGCCTCATTCTTCAGAAGAAATAGCTACAGACTAGGAGGAGATGGGAAAAGAGAGAGTTTCTGTTTTCCAAATATGTGAATTTTAACCTTTTCCTTTGACTTGCAGCCTTATTCCTTGTCCCTTTTGTGCTCTGTGGTATACCACCAGAGCGCATTGTCTTAAAGCTATGTGTAAACCTGGTTGTTTGACTTTTCCATGTTGGCCATTATGATTTCTTCCAGAGCTGTGTTGAGACATGCCAATGAGTGAGATACCTAATGCTAACACTTGTTCATTTGGCACCTCCAATTTTTCATGAACTGATCTGGAATCTGAAACCTTTGTATATGGTGTCACTCCCTGAAATGTGAACAGTCATGTTTGGTTTTCCAGCTGATGTATATAGAGCCCCATAGTAACTTTGGTTTATGCATCTGGCATGGAGGAATAAGAAGTTTTTTTTATAAGCTTGTTATGTGTTATATTACAAATGTAACTAAAACCAATTCCAAAGTGTTAGTGAATCTTTATAAATTAAGGTGTACAATGTCATTTTCATCTGTGTACATGTTTTAATTTTCAGGTTTCAATTGTTTGCTTAAGGTTTGATACTGAAGAGATCTTCCTTTTCATAAGGCAGCTTTTGTAACATTCCCTTATAAAGCATTAAGCTAGCAAATCTGAGGTACAGCCTGTATGTTCACCTTAAATCCTCCTGGCTGTGCAAAGTGCATCTGAATAACTGTGCCTAATTTTTGAAGTGCAAGGAATGTAGTCCTTTGTACAGCACAGGTCTCAGGAGTCAATTGCAGAGTTAGCAGCTGCAAGAAGGGAAATTAAATCCCTGAGTCTATTTAGACAAAGATTTGTGCTTGGAGATGAACTAGAACAGTGAATATGAATGTGCCTTGAAGGCTGAGCAATAAAACTGTTTTAAAATTCCGAGCTGCCTGTACATTTTCAAGTAATTCTCTTCTCTATAAGGATTTTGGGCAGAATTTTCAAGCGAGGCTCTCAATAATCATGTTTTCAGTGAATCTGAAGAGAGCCCCCCCTGCTCTGGTCTGCAGCAGGTTGCTCTCTCTCAAACAGTGCAGTAACACTCAGGTCATGAGATGCTGTTGGGCTGTGGTTTGTTAGCAGGAGCTTGCATAGTTGAGGCAGAAGACAGAATTATTATTATTTGGGGGCAGAAAAGGGTTTAGCTATGTGAATGCAAGGCATGCTTCGCCTCCAAATCATCAAATAGGACCTGGACTGTTGCACTTTGAAGTGTAGATGAGGACCCCCCTCATTCTCACAGTAAGGAGACTTTCTTGAAGTGCTCAAGTCTGAAAAGATTAGGTCTTCCATTTTTACTGCAGGTCTGAGTTGTGTCTGTGCTTCCTGCCGTCAGTTTTAAGACTTGCTTGTGTGGTAATTCATGTCTCTCCAACTTTATTATGAAATAATGTCACATTATCTATTTTTCTAGCCAGGCTGCAAAACCCAACTACTTGAGTGAACACCTGGGAGTAGCTGAGGAATTAAGATTAAATTTTTATTTCTTTAGAGCATATGGGAAGTGGAAGACTGATTTGACATGTGCATTTAAACTTGAAAGTAGGAGAATGATTTCTGGTTATCATTAAGAAAGTTAGAAAGTAGCTGGGAGAAAAGAACTGAAGGCCATGAGCTCTCTCTTTTTCCCCTCCACTTTTTTGTTTTTCTTTTCTTCTTTATATGCTCTCAGGATGCACCAGAAGAACAGCTCCTGAATTTGTCCATCATATACACCATTGGATATGCTCTTTCCTTCTCTGCCCTTGTAATAGCAACTGCCATTCTTCTTGGATTCAGGTAACTGGTGAAGCTTTGAAGAGAGTGGAGTAAAAGTTTTATGTTTTTCTGTATGACAGTATCAGACTGACAGAAACATTTGATAATTTTTCCCTCCTTCCATCACCTCATTATTTCTCTGTCTTTTGTCACTTCTGTGTTTCTTCCTAAAATAATTCCTTCTCAAAATGCAAGTAAAATTGCCAAATTTTGCAGTTACCCATGTGAACATGTGGAACAGGTACTTTTTGTCAATTGGAATATTTTGTTAGGCAATTTTGTTTCAATTGAATTTCCACTGAAAGAGGTGGTAAAAGAGAGAGATGCAAGTGTTCCTTCATGGTCTCACCTTGCAGATGAGGCACAAGTCTGAGACGGGCAAGGACATTTTGGAGAAAAATTTTCATCTTGTTTTGCTTGGAGTTACCCAGAGCATCAATCTCAGTCTGGTCTATATCCCAGCCCTCACGTGCAAGGTGTGCAGAAATGGATTTTTGACAAAATTTTTATTTTTTGAGAACATTCATAAATGCTTATTTCTTTAGCAATATGAAGAGAGTCTAATTTGAAACTTGAAAAGTTTGTGAAATAAATTGCTGTCAGCTGGCCATAGTGACATACTGAGTTCATCCAGGTTTGCACCTACAAATTCAACAAAGCGTATAAAAATTTAGACACTCTTGGTTGCATATGCCAAAGATGCACTGTGTGTGTTTGGTTAAAAAATAAATAAAAGACAAAAAACTCCACCAGACCAAAACACAACTTTGGATTCTAATAGGGATCTTTTTTATCCCCCTCTAAATGCAAGAGATGTTTTGATTCCAGCCAGACTACTTCAGTTTGGGGGTGCTGAACACAGGAGACTGATACTTAGAAAACACAAAGATGAGATCCTGTTCTGTTGTGGGAAGGAAGTCTCTCTGCCATGAAGCTGATCCCTACATGCAGGTCCCATCCCTCTTATGTCCTGATGAGGCTGCCTCTTAAAAAAAGTATAGTGTTCCATGTCCTGGTACTCTTACTTGAAATCAAGTCAGGAACCTTCAGTGCTCTGATCCTTATGGAACTTCCTTCTCTGACTGAAGAAATATTGCCAGTTGTTGGTCATTTGCTCTGGTGCCTGCACTATACCTCAAGCAAGGCAGTCCCTTTCCTTTCTTCCTTTATGTATTTAAAAAGGTCAGTCATGTCTTTTAACTTCTAATTTCCAAAACTAAAATAATGCGAGCCTTTTCACGTTGAACCATACTTTTTTTAGCACTATATTATCCCTTCTCCTTCCAGTGGAGAAGCATAGGTGGACAATATCAAGGAAGTTTTAAAATGACTGCAGAAATCCAGAGACATGCTCACCCTCTGTGAATGCCATGTGATAATTATGATTTGTATGTGTTGTACCTGTGCAGCTTTGGGACCTTTCTGAAAAAGCACCAGATGGTCTTGAAATCTCCAAATGTCTCCCAGGATAATTGTTTTCTCCTCATTTCACCTATCAATGACACTTCTTGAGTAATCTTAGCAGCCCAAATGTAAAGGTCACAGAGCACAGCCATGTACTTTTTGAAGGAAGGAAGAAAGGATGTTTTCTGGCAGGGAGCAACAAACAAGTTTGTCACCAAGGACTGGTAGGAAAGAGGGAATTTTGATGCCCTCACTTTTGTGGGGTGATGCTTTAGCATTTTTTCCTTCCACTATGAAGCAGGGACTGCAGAAGTGTACACAAGTGTGTGCTTCTCATTTTGCAAGTGAGGTTCCAGGAACATCAGAGGCACCAAGAGTCTTGTTAAAACTATGCCATCAGTCCATTTTGTGTTCTCCTGTCTAAGTTGTTTACCAGGAGACAACTTGGTCCTGGATCCCATGAAATAAGAGACCCCTATGTGATTTGCAGTTTCTGGATTCTGACTGGAATCTCTGCTCGTGTCCCCAGAGCTGCTCAGCCTCAACAAATGGGGTCAAAATCTAATTCAATGGTATACAAATACTGCTTGAAATCAGTGTTCTTGGACTACAGCATAACCTTTGTATTTATCTTTAAAGGTGATACAGCAGAGGAAACAGTATCTCTCTCAAGTCCTATTTTGTGTCCTCCTAAAAAAATGGAAGGAAATTTCAGTGGTGGAAGCTGAATTAGGCCCATAACCTCATGACTGAAGCAATTTGAATAACTTGCACTGCCTGTGGCAAAAATACTCAGTAACTACTTGCGACCTGTTTTCTTCAATTGCCTAATTTACATAACTATTTCAATCGGATTGTAATGTGTAGCAGTTCTGAAGGGTAGCAACAAATGAATTTTGAATTTAAGGAACATAAATATTAATAATAGGTAAGTTTTGAAATAAATTGTGGCTTAAAAGTGATACAAAACATTCTGACTTATGACGAACAAGTTGCTCTTCAATGCAAACCTCTAACTTTCTGACCAAGTCAATTTTTTTACCAAAATTTATAGAGCTGTAAAAACCAGACATTTAAAGTATAAGTTCGCTGAAAGTTTTGCTGGAATAATTGCTCATTACTATATGTTTATGTCTGTCCTTTAGCATCTTAAAAATCATAGCTATTGTAACTTCTTTTGAGGTAAAGTGTGTATCCTTGCAAAGCTGGGAGCAAAATGTTTGTGAATAAGGCTGGTAAAATATTCAGTACTCTGCAATTGGATGACATTTACATGACTGCAGTTTCTTTTGCTATCCCTTAACATGCTTTTTTTTTTGACAAGTAGCAATTTTATTGTCTTTGCAGCTGGCTGCTGAAATTCAAGAGGATTTTTCCTTTGTTTTTTTGTTTTCAATTCTGAATGCAGAGGTGAAAAATCTGTTCCTTTTACTTCTACAGAAAGTATTTACAATACTCCAAGAAGGCAATTTGAATACAGATTTTTCTCTTGTTGTCAAAGGGTGATTTGCAGGTGGATGTTTTTTCATTGTGGGTTTGAGCACAGCCAGAAGCTGCACTGCACACCAGTCCTGAGCTTTGCCAAGGTAAACTTGCACAGTGACATTGGAGTCAATTCAAAGCAATTAGCATCAGCATTATGTGGAACTTGACTTTTTTAGTCCTTTCAGATAAGGCTGCTGAAAATGACTTTATTTTTACACTTTTTAAGCTTTTGAAATATTTTTTTTTCTTAACGCACCTATCTTCTTCCTTACCCCATATACTGGCTCTAAGGGCTGAAGTTTTGAATGTGTTTTCCTTGATAGTATTTTCTTCCCAAAGATAGTGTGAAATCCCTACAGCCATTCTCAAGTTATGGGATTTCCTCTTGTGCCTCCTGATTTCTTACAGGGCTCGTTGTTCCCTTTCTCAGTCCTGTGTCTGATGCTGCATCTTTTATGTAGGTAGTGGATTGTGACTAGATTTTTCTTTTTACAGACATCTACATTGCACAAGGAATTACATTCACCTGAACCTCTTCACCTCTTTTATCCTCCGGGCTATATCTGTTTTCATTAAAGACTCGGTGGTGAAGTGGATGTACAGCACAGCCACACAAGAGTACCAGTGGGAAGGACTTATAGCCTTCCAGGTAAGGGCAGACACTGTGGTTGTTCTTAGGATATTGCAGTCATCACTGTGGTGTGTCTGCATGACAGCAGGTAATATAATTCTTTAGTTGATGGCATGACATGTTTCTTTACGTGTGGGGAGTTTGCCCCCACTAGACAGAGGAACAAGAAGCTGATTTTTTTGCATACATATATATATGTACATACACCAATGGCCATATCTTCTCTCTGTACTGCAGTTTCATTTCTTTCTAGCAGTGACAAGAGGGCATTTCTTTCCCTAAGCTGGTACTTTTTGTGATAGAACTGTCCATCTAGTCAGTTGCTTGTCCACCAGCTAAGTTGGTTGCTGTTGGTCATCTCTATATAATCTCTTGATGACATGAAAAAAAGGAAGCATCTGATTAAAATGCAAATTTGAAAGCTATTAGAAAGGCTTTGGAGGAATAGGCTAATTAAATCTAATTGATGAGAGAGGATCTACAACTCTTTTGTAAATAATGATGAAAGTGTGCCCTTCCCCATTTGGATTTGGAAAGCAAAATGTACTTGAAACCTCAAAGAAAGGGATCTTTATTATCTGTATAGCTCTTGTGACTCTAAAACGTGGGTACAGCATTTGCTGCTGCAGTACAGGGTTGGTGTGGTCAAGGCAAACTCTCCTGATGCATACTTAGTGCCCATCCTTTTCTGACACCGCCTAAGGCAGAAGTGCTAAAACGACTTAGTGAATCTCATATGATGGTTGATTTTTTTTTTCTCATCTGCAATTTATCAGTTGCCAGAAAATAACATTGTAAAACACATCTTAAATGGTTTGGAAATGTTTGTATTGGACTGTCAGTCATTTTCTCTTTCCAAAAAGCATAGACTTTATGATTTTACACACTGTTTACTCAATAGGGGTTTCATCAGGTCTGGTGGATATATTAGGTAATCAGGTTTCATACTTATCTAAAGCCCTACTGATCATCTTTGTAATTTACCAGTTATGAGAGAATTTGCACTTAAATGGGGTGGATTGGGCAACATTGCTATTCTATGAAAATATCCTGTGCTTTGGCAAATAGTCAACCTTATGGCATCTACTCTTTTCTTTTTAATAGAGAAATTCTCAACTGCAATATAGAGTATCCAGGAAAGTGAAAGATTCACTGACTGTGGTTGATATAGTACCTTTTACTTGTTCTTTTCATCTTTATTCATGCTTTTCAAAATAAAATCCATTGCTTATTGAGGGGAAACGACAGAACATGTACCTTTTTTTTTAAGGAGTAATGTTGTTGAAAGCATCTGTCTGTCGTGCATAGCACCTATTACTGTCTCTGTCTGTTCAGCAATAAAATATGTGATTAGTTTAGCAAGTTCTTTTTTTGAGGAGCAAGAGTAAGAAAGAGAACCAGTCTTTTGAGTTAGTATCCTTTTATTCTCAGTCCCAGCTGCGTTACTTTGGGCTGTGCTTTTTTCTGTCACAGGAATCACTCAGCTGCCGTTTGGTCTTTGTGATGATGCAGTATTGTGTGGCTGCAAACTACTACTGGCTGCTGGTGGAAGGCATGTACCTGTACACACTGCTGGTACTTTCGGTCTTCTCCGAGCAGAGGATTTTCCGCCTGTATCTCTGCATTGGCTGGGGTGAGTTGATTTTTCTGTTTGTCCTCCTGTGGCTGCACTGGCAGAGGGTATAACAGGAAAACTTGTGTGTCTGCCCTAGTGCTTCCCAGTTCAAGTCCTGCACTCTGCATTCCATTTTTGCTCCCAATCCCTTACCTTGTTTGGGCTGGAGGGTGTGGACACAGCTCCTGGATGCTCATGGCACAGAGGCTGTGGGACACTGCAGAAACTCACCAAACCAGTGGCAAACTACTTTTCCTGCAGGACATCAGCTTCCCAGGACAAATTATGTGTGGGTGGTTCCAGTTGGGTGTGGACTTTTCTGGACTGTCCTGCTTCATCTCCTGAAAGTTTCCCATTGCATTTAAAGACATGTTAACTACTTGTGCTGCGAAATAGCAATGATACTTTGCATCTGGGCAAGGACAGAACAGTACAGAAGTGGTGACAGCATGAGAGGGAGTGATGCAAAGGGACTGATGAACAAGGAGCTGCTAGCAGGGAGGTGTCAGGTTGACTAAGTGGGCACAGCAGGTCAAATAGGGATTGTCTGGGAAAAAAGAGTCAAGGGTGCATGTACAATGGGCATGTGTGTGCTTGAAATCAAGGATTGTCATGCCTTGAAATCAGCTGGTTGAGCAAGGGTCACGTTCTGTAGAAAGGCTGAAGCTTTGATTCTTTCAATGTATAGTTCACTTGAAAATACATTACAGTTTGGGATTAATCCTATTTTTGGAGTGATCTTGCATGTACTTTTATTGCATTCTCTCCCTTCCTCTTCTCTATCCTCCCCTTTTGGTGGAGTCAAGCCACTTTTGGAAAGATGAAAGTAAATCCAAGTAAATACTACAAGTGCTTTCACAGATGCCAGTTAGAACATTTAAATTGCTTTGACTCTCCTCTCTCTATGGATTTCAATTGTGAATACTTTAGCTAATTAGTTCACTGGAAAAATGCATATAAATGGCATATTATTGTGAATTACCCAATTCTTCAAAAATGTGATATATAAGGAGAAAAGGTTTTCTGGCATATTGATAGGAATAAATAAATGCAAATAATAGAAGTTTCCTGATGGAGAGTTTTATTTAAAATTCCCTATCTTCCATATTCTTTCATGTCAGGCATGCAGCAAAAGCAGCACTATTTTGTTTAACATTTGAACTATATGTTTTAATTAGACTGTCAATTTAATTTAAAATAAAAGGGGAGGGGGAGCTATCCTGAAGCACTGACTGAGGTCATGAAAGGAAATGGAAAAGAAATTAGAACAAAATTATATCTAGTCAAATCCTGAGGGGATTGTGTTGTTTTACAAGAAAGGGTTAGGTTGCTTTTGGTCTGAATCACTTCTATTTAGAGTTTGTCTCCTGCAAATGAGAAGGCAGAAACAGATGATGTTATTTTGGTTTTGTTCTTCCTTTGCAAAGGTGGTTTTGCTATTGTATATTGAATTTCTAGATGAGTTTGTGAAAATGAGCAGCAATGCAAGAACTTGGCACCAGGTACATGGGTTTCATCCAAGCTTCCTAGAAAAGCTCTGTCCATGCCATTCAATTGTTATCTGTACAGTTTCTTGCTCTTCCATATGTGTCTGCATGTGCAAACCTTGCCAGTGATTCTCCACCTTCAAATGCAGAAGCATCTGCTATTTCAGCACTCTCAGATTAGTTATACTGGATAAGTTTCATCTCTAACCAGTGGAAAGATACAAAGATTTTTCCCTTTCTTTCTGCTTCATTGGTGATTCCATTTTTTGGGTGCTCAAGTCCCTCACCAGGTGACTTTCTGCTGTATGCAATGCTCAGAAGATTTTTATTTAGTTCAATTTTTGAGCTGTGTGATAGCCTCAGTGTAATGCTGAGGCTTCAAAGAGAGACAGTAGGTTCGTGTTTGAACTGTTGTCCTGCTCTTTGAAATAGTTAATCAACTGTAAAAATAAAGCTGGAACAAAAAATAAATATTTGATTGCCAGAGCTATTTGACCCTTAGTTCCATTAATGAATTGTCTTCTGACATGATAATATTTTAATTTGTTCATTTCTCATCATTAGATGAATATTTATGTATAATAATTTCATGTGTGTATTGCTCAGAAACATCATCACTTCGTGTTGTTATTTCTTATAATTATAACTGAAGATTGTGATCACTCTCAGTGGAGTCTGCTCTCCTGAAATGCAGGGTACTGATCTTGGTCTGCACCCTCCTCACTGCCCTAATCCTTGAATTCCACCATTTCATGGTCATTGCAGCCAAGGCTGCCCTTGAGCTTCACGTTCCCCACCAGCTCCTCCTTGTTGGTGAGAGCAAGGTCCAGCAAGGCACCTCTCCTCATTGGCTCCTCTGTCACTTGGAGAAGGAATTTGTCATCAGTGTGATCCAGGAAGCTCCTGGATTGCTTATGCTCTGCTGTTCTGTCCCTCCAGCAGAGTGGTTGAAGTCCCCCAGGAGGACCAGGGTTTGTGACTGCAAGGATGCTCCTGTCTGTCTACAGAAGGGCTTCCTGGTCAGGCAGCCTGCAGCACACTGCCCTGTAATGTCACTTGTCTCTGTCCTTCCTTTAATCCTGATCCATAAGGTCCTAGCCAGCTCCTCACCATCCCCAGGTGGAACTCCACATGCTCTAGCTGCCATTGATATGGTGACACCCCCTCCTGCTCTCCCCTGCCTGGGCTTCCTGAGGAGCCTGTGGCATTCTATTCCAACACTCTGGTGAGGAGCCATCCCACCATGTCTCTGTGATGCCACTGAGATCATAGCCCCACAGATACTGGCACTGGCATCCTGCTGGTAGGAGTGGGATGGATTAAGGATCCCATTCCCCAGTAACTTTAGTTTAAAGCCCTCTTCCCAGGCTTGGCAAGCCTGTGACTAAAGATTTTCTTTCCCTTCTCTGTCAGATTCAGCCCACAGTAGGCCAATTGTTCCAAGATATCCCACATATATTTTTGTTATATGATAATATCAGGTCAGTTCTAAAGTCAGTTATTAGACAGTAGTCCACTTATTTTCAGTTCAATTTACTAATTATTCTTTGCTGTTGAAGTATTTATAAAGGGAAGAGTCTGTCTTGCATTATTGTATTTTAACAAAACCTAGAAAATTCATAAAATCTTGATAGACCTATGAAAATTAATGTAGTTTCATAAATTGGGCGTCATTTATACTAACATCACATATATTGATAGGACTCTATAAACCTTCCCTATTACTTGTGAGGCAACTGCATTCCTAATGGCCAATTCATTGCAGAGATTTCATGCCATACTAGGCTTCGAGATGGCAGTTTTAAATTTTTCCTATTTCATTTAATGTGGAATATGTCTTGCTTATGTCTTCTATTTCTTTGTCAAGGCAGACTTTCATACATTTGTGTCAACTTTAAGTTCCACATATCTTACCGCAAAAACAATTGTATATTCCATTTTGAATGCTGATGGAGGGAAAAAAAAGCAGAAACACTGCTCAACATCAAAAGCCCAAAATTTTTAATAGGCTAGTGGAAGAGCAGGTAGGTGAGAGGTTTCCTTCACTCTGGGGGTCAGCACAAGAGCAGCTACAACAGCTGATGATTCACATAGTCATTTGCACCTGCAGAAAAGAAAATCTGTTGCTATGCACTGCTGGTACCTGGTGCTTCCTTGAGAAATCCTTGCCCATGGATCTCACTTTCTAGAGAGAAGAAAAAAACATTTATAAGAAAGGGGTGAAAAAAAACCCCAACCTAACTGCAGAGATCAAGATCATTACATTTTGTTTGGTTTGTTTCTCAGTATGTGCAGACTGGTCTGAATCAGTGTCCAGGAGGCCAACCCAGTGTTCACCATGTCTGAGACTAAGGCAGGAGTTGCTGAGCCTGACATGGATTTTCAGCTATCAATACTGTACTAAGTAGTCTCTGAAGAAGAGCAGTTTATACTGTAAAGCTGCTGTATCAGCAGATTTTAGTGGAAAAGAGACCTTTTCACATTTAAAAGTAGAGAGGAAGGAAGAATGGGAAACAACAGAAACGTCCCACAGCGACTCTGAGTGACATCCAGACGGGAGACCATTTTCAGCACTAAAGTCTAAGAAGAAAATGTTAATAAACAGCTAAATATTCTCTGAGCCTGTGTGGTAATTTTACACCCAGTTGCACTTGCAGCAGGAAAATCACCATAAAAAATAAATAACCTGCTCCCTTCCAAGACTTGGCAATCCAAACTTGCTCTAAGGAAGAATACTTTGAGGAATGAAGCTATTAAAAGCAGGAAGCCTGGCTAGGGCATCAAAATCTACATCCTGATTGCATGGAAGATCTGACTGGAACAGAGCCAGTAAGAAACCTTCCTTCAGAAGCCCAGTGTGAACTCACCATAGCAGCAGGATGCATTCATTGCACTGACAACTTCTTTTCTGTTTTCAAATGGAAACTCTGCATCAGACAAGGATATAAAAATAGATTTTGTGTCCAGACTGATTTTGGTAAGAAATGCATGTCAGGAGTTCCTCTTAATCCTCTTCACTCTCTGTCTTCTAAATTAAACTCTTTCATGTTTTTCCTTTTTTAGGAAGAAAAAAATGTTTCATCTTTTCTTCTCATATTATCAGTGCTTTTACTCTTTTTACATGTAGTCATATTTATAATTTCTTTCAGTTCCTCATGGCTTCAGTCTTGCATTCCTTCATCAATCAGTTGTTCAAGTCAGAGCATCTTAGATGCTTTCTAAGAGAAAGAAGAATGGGCTTGTTCTGACAGCAGTAGTTTGCTTCTGGTTTATGTGCCTGATTTTCTCGGAAGTTGAACTTAAAACACGTGGAAATGAGGGATGTCAGGTCACGGCTAAAATACTGAAAGCAGCCCTAAAATACTGTATTCAGAATATGTCCTTTAAGGGTTTCAGCAGGATGGCAGTGCTCTGGTCCTTCAGAGGCAAATCTACTTTAGGAAGACTCTCTCATAAGCACGTGAGGATGAGAGGAGCCTCTCTTGCTCCTCATGTCTTTCCTGAAATTGCCTCCAGGTAAAGTGAGGCAATAAAAGCTACAAATATGGTGCCGGTAAGAATGGAAACTTGCTTGCACATGGAGGTGAGGGAAAGATGATGCCATGGAATAGCACCACCTGGTGACACCTCTCTTGGTAATGGGGGCACTGTGGGTTCTAGAACAAACCCCAACTTTTCTGTTCTGTTACCAAAATATCTCAGACGTGTTAAATGAAGAGATTGATTTTGCATGCTGCTATCAGGACATGTTAACTTCCATTAGCAACTGCAGGAATTTCCTGCCCCTCTCATTAGGGATAGTGGAGCATTCTGAAAATGTCAACCTGTGCAGATTTTCTCAACTTTTTTTTTTTTTTTTTTACCTACCCCATCTTTTTGTCATTCTGAAAAATTATTGTTTTTCCAACGTTTTTTTCTTACTATGCAGACACCTGGCCAGGTGTGGAATATATAAGCTAGACTGAAACTGAGTAGGTTGTGCTTCTTATTTATGCAGTGGGGTGTTAAGATGTTGATTGGCAGTTCCATTACTTTTTCATCATCCATAATATATATTATTGTTGCAGCCTATAATTCAGATGCCCAGTCATTTGAAGTTGAACTTTATTAGCTGAACTCTCAGCAGGCTTTGACAGATTTCATAATCACCATGTAGTGTTCAAAGATTTTGGGTCAGCTATCAGCCTGCAAGAATTAACATCTCAGAGTTTATCATGATCAGGCTGTTGCAGTTTGTAGTGATGCAATACAGAAGAAAAAGTGGACATTACCATTACCAGAATTCAGAGACTTTTCTCTGGTCAGTTAATCTCAGAAAATATCCATCTCAGAGCTTTCTGCATGACAAAACAGCAAAACCAGAAAGAGTTCAGCCAGCACCTTAAATAAATGCCTCCTGAAAATTAGTACAGTCTTTTTCTTGGATATCTGATATGCTTTGAATAGCAGCAGCAGCAGGAGAAAGAACTGTGAGACTGAAACTCAAATGCATCAAAAGTGTTATGTTGGAAGCCCAGGAGTGGAATACACCACTGATGCTGTTAATGAAACATATTCATCTGTGGTGTTTATTCAATGAGTTGTATTTTGTTTACTTCCACTGTCTGCTCAAACCAGACAAAATTTTCTTGACTGACTGAAGTAACCAGAGTAATACATGGTTTTTTTGCTAGTTAATACAGGCTAATTTGGTATGAAGATGGTAAAGTAGTCTTTGGAGAGTCTCAGAGATCCTTGCAAACTGCAGCTATTGCAGAGATGCTTCAGATTTGCTCTTTTGCTGTGATGGAATGACTTCTACAGGCTTGAAGTGAATTAGGGAATATTCTTGGGGCAGTCTCCTCCTTAGATCTTCAGTAGGGCTTTGGAAAACTGCATGTATTCCCATCTGCTGAAACTGTGTCCCAGACAGTTTCCGGAGCAATCCATTTCTCAGGACAAGGCTTTGTGAATTTGGTAGATGTCAGGTAGTATCCATGCAGTAAGGTTTGAACATCAGTGCAAACTGATGTGTGTATTGCACTAAGACTTGGTGTCTCAGACTAAAATGTGCATTGCCAGCATAGAAAATAGTGTGACTGATGGTGCTGCAATACCAAGACACCAAGGTTGTGCATCACAAGGGGGAGTAGGCAGACAATACTGAACAAGTTGCTTTATACTTACTGCCTATTAATTTGTATAATATTTGCATAGCTTGCATGCAGTTCTATTTGCATCCCTCTAGTTAGGCTCTTTTGAAATATAGTATTAATAATAGGTTCTTAATTCAAATGTCAAGTGATTTGACTAAGCATGGAGAGATTTCTCCAGAGAGTATCCAGAAGACTGAGATATCCACAAATCATTATTGCTATCGTTTGATCTATCAAATGATATATCCACTGACATACAGCCTTTATGCTCTCAATGTTTGTGCCTTATCCTGTAAGTTTCATATTAAGATGTCTTAATGCACAGCAGAGTCAAGAAAGAAATAATTCAAACTATAATTTGTTTCTGTGAATCAAAAGTGTCATTTGGTTTGGAAGTGATGTGCAGTGAGCCTGTTGTTAATCTCTTTATACAACTATCAAGGCAGCATAGAGTTTTTGGTAACTTGGCTCCCAAAATACTGTGTATTCTCAGTATCAAGTAAATCCATGGAACATGGTAGCTTTTTGCCCAAATAATCTCTACTCAATTCATTATCTTTGCTGTTATTCTGATGAATGGTATTTTTTCCATGCTGCTCTTTGTTCCCAGTTTTTTTTTAATTAACTGATTAAGGAGAATATTATTATTCTGTGTCTGTAGTATTTAGCTGTTCTGATAGTTGAGAAATTCTACAGTACAATAAAAGTGAAGGTTTTTTACTGATAATACCCAATAAAGATACTGCTTGAGGTATTCACACTGTGTGATCTCCCACAGTGTGATATCCCTGTGGCTTCTGCTGCCATGAACTGTGGATTCGCCCTGTGCAGAACTTACTGCTGCAGCCTGATGTTCTTGTGGTCCCTTACTTTACTGGTTCTTAAGAATAAAGTAACAAAGTACACTAAATGTTGTTCTTTCTATACAATGCACATGCAGCATCAGACACTGTCCAAGGAGGAATTAGACCATCTTGATCTATACTTAAGCAGAAATTCCTCATCCTACCTGTTGAGTCACAACCTGCTTTCCTTCCTTGTATGCATTTTTATCATTCTCTGTACTGAGTATTGGTTGGTAGATGCACTTTAAAATTCTCTTTAATGACCTAGGCTCTTCATAAATGAAATAATTAGAGAGCCTTTGACACTGTAAAGCAGGTAATGAGTGCCAGGTGACCTGGCTTGTCTCTCTGCCCTTTACACCCCAGATGAACTGACCATGTGCTGGCAGGTGAGGGTAGGACCAAGCCTCTCCTCGCTGCCAGCTTTGTCTGCTGTCCTCACTGCAGCCACTCAAGTCCACGCCAGTACCACAGCCACAACTGGGAGTTCCCTGTGGGGGAGAATGCTTGCTGGGTGTGCCCATACTCCCTCTGCCATGGGGGGCATGTGGGGCTGGGTGTGCTCCAGCCTCGACACCAGTAGACAGCCTGAACTTGGTCCTGCTTCAATGCAGTGTAGGTGACCCACAAGCAGAAATTTGGAAACAAAGGTTTTGGTCAGAGCACACTGCACCTTCTCTAGCATAAGTACAGAGGCTAGTAGAGCTTCTAAAAATTTAATTCCCTTGTCTGTGAAAATATCCACAGAAGAAGTGGTGAATGTCTGTTATGGGGCACTTGCGTTGTTCATTTTTCATGCCTGTTGAGAACTAGGTGGGAGCCTGCTGTTCATGGCAATCTGTGTTGGATAAGAGCTGCAACCAGTTAATTATGTTGCTCATCATTATTTAGGGGGAGGGGAAGAGGGAGTTGTCCTCCTCTCTGCTTTTCCCAGTCTCAATGTCAGTATCAGCCTTGTCTCCTCTCTTTTCAGGTGTGCCAATGCTGTTTGTTATCCTCTGGGGAACTGTCAAGTACCTTTATGAAGATGAGGGGTTGGTTTAGTTCTGACTTTTATATCTGTCTCATTTGTGCTCTATGTGTGCACCAGCAGGTCACTGTTTGCTTTCTGTTCAGTGTGGTTTGCTTTGCCAATGTGCTGAAACCTCACATAATTGCTTCTGTTTTGTCTGAAGGTCTTGCATAACATTTCAGAAAGGAGCATATGTTTTTTTCTGATCAGAATTTTCTGCATGTCTGAATAAATCTATTCTTTTGCAGGTCAAAGAAAGGTATGTTTTGTTTTTCTGTACTTACAGGATCAACAATAGCAGTCATCCCACCCAAACAAGACCACTCCTGATACTGTGCCTTTGGCAGTAGCCTTTACAGTTGTTTCAGAAGAAGACAGCAACCTCCCACAGGATTCTGCCTGCAATTTGTAGTGATTAGCCTATGCCTAGCAGCAGAGAAGTGATTGCCTTTTCTTGTTTAAGCTCCCATTATTTAGATTTTCCTAAAATAAAGGCACATTCTCTGTCTGCTTTTGTTAGTCTTGCTAAAGTCCACTATGTCACGCACAAGACTGCTGTAAAACACAAAATACTTTTTGTCCATTGTTACCACGGTGGCTGTTCTGGAAAAATTACCTTAGTATATGCTTTTTAAATAGCTATTTTACAAATAGCACTGTAGCTTGTTGTTTTTATTTTTTGTTTTTTCTTAAAGGGAGGAAAGTGGTTTCTTCTTTATAGAGAGAGTGGCTGCCTAGAATATTTGGGTACCTTTCTTTGTGAAAAGAAATCTATGCTCTTTCATTTTTATTTTAATTTTATTATTTAAAGCGTTTTCCTCTTACTTAATTTCCAAACTACCTAGCCAATACTTTTGTAGAGGATCTTCTTTTTTTTTTTTCCTCACAGACACAATTATTCCTGGAGAGATGCTGCAATGGGAAAATTCAGTTTAGTCAGAGCCACCCCCAAACTGTTTTCTGGTGTTTCTGAGTATTAAGAACCATCTTTTTTTTTTTTTTCCCCCTTTGTTCCTCATGGTACTGAACCAGTTCATTCAAAGCTGCCTTTTCTGGCTCAAGCAATGCTAGGATTTTTTGACTTTCCTTTTCAAGGTTGACTTGATGATATTCTGTAGCAAGATTGTGGCTGTACTGATGTACTCCAAGTTTTATTGAAATTATCAGAATAGGTGTAGAGACCATGCAGCCTCTGAACAGGCAACGTTCCATGGGCATATCTTCCCATTGATGTAGAAAATGTATTCAAAGTGCTCATGCTGAGCCTCCCACATTATGCAGTGCTCAGAGATGATATATATTTTCTATTAAGGAAAACTGTCACTCACTGCCTTCAGCAGACCTCAAAAGGGGTAATTTCGCACATTATTGAATTTTCTAAATCTTGTCTAAATATTTGTAAAATACAGTAATAAATAACCACGTGCAGCAGCTGCTCTGAAAGGCAAGATTTCTGTGCCTTGGGCAGGCATTTGCTGGAGCAGCCAGGGATATCTTTCATGCTGTTTGCCATAGCTCTGTCACTGTGCAGCGGTGCTGTAAATTTCATTTGTGATTTAACTACTTCCGTGGCTATGAAGAATAACTGGAAATAAATGTGGTCAGGGCTAGGAATCTGAGGCAGTCCTGTAAACGTAGCCATTTGAGTAAAGGACTGAAGCCTGCAAGACTTGGTTGGTTGCACAGCAGCTTCTTCTTTCCTTACATGTGCAAGTATAAACTCCTTTAGAATTAAATTAGTGTTTTAAAAAGTGAGCTATTCAAAATTATTTTGTCTAGATTACAGATACAATTAAAGGCAAGCTGTTGTTCTTAGTTATTAGACTGTGCCTAAAAAGCTGATACTTACACATTTTTTGCTTCTGTCTGCAGTTAAGTATGGGAGCAAAATAGTCAGCCTTCACTCCTTTTTTTTTCCATTCACCTGTGGCAATTCAAGGTAAAAATTCAGTGTTTTCACTTTTAGAAGGAGAATACTGGATTGATAAGCAAAGGCAGAAACATCCCACTGGCATTTTTTTCACTGGATAAATTCTCCATTCATGGCTCTGAGGCTATTAGTTGCCAAGCATCTTCTGAGAGGTGCTGAGCAAACCGTAGGGATAGATCCCAAGCACAATAGATATTGGTGTATTTATCAGTGTGGCAATCACAGAAAGCACAGATGGGCAAGAAATCATGTAGAGCTCTACCAGTTTTATTTTCTGGATGCTTCAATAGCCATGACACCTTAATTGACCTGTAATGGTTTTTTTATTGCATGTATTTGTATAAATTTAAAGGTAGCTAAAATTGATGTGTGCTACAGGAAGCAAATTAACACAGAAATGTAGCAGAGTTTATGTAAAGAATTGTTTCTCAGCCTCTGTTATTATAAAGAATTTTTTTAATTGCCTCTGCATCTACCGCAGCAAGTGAGAAAATTAGAACTCCACTTCCAGCTATGCCTATTATCCCATCAGTCTTGAGGTGTTCAAATAAAATTAATTTCAAAGGCTCCATGAAGCTGGCTCTCAGTCCTTGTACCAATTAAGAAGTTCTGTAACTCAGATTCTGGCTCAGGTACACAGTCTGCACACCTTTTTTGTCCAATACCTAAAATGCAATTCAATTGGAGGCTGCTGGTGGCAATAATATGCTTTTTGTATGCATTAAATGGAAATTGAAGGGAAAATGATATCCTGAGCCCTTCTTGGACTCGCAGTCCCTGCAAGGGAATGTGGAGTTGCCACAGCCAAGCTGTGACACTTGTCTCTCTAGTAAGTGAGCACGTGGGTGTGTGCTTGTAGCAGGGATCCCTCCCAGGTGCTGCATGGTTTGCTCTTTTCTCTTAGACTGTCACACTACAAGGCTGGGGAGCGTTTCAGCTCTACCAGCATCACCCAAGCTGAACCTTCATAGATCTTTTAAGAAGCCTTAGGGAAAACTGTGCGTATGTATGTTTTGGCAGAACAGATTTGGAGTTGAAGAGAAACCAATTTTATGTTGTGCTGTTTATGTAATTTTATGTAGTTTATAAAACCAATGTTTTATGTAGTGCTGTTTCAGAAATCTGCTGTCTTTACTGGTGACTGCTGCTTTTGAGTAATGCCGAGCAGGAGGCCAACAAAGTTATTTAATAGAAATATTCAGAATGCTGTCACTGCAGCAACAAGCAAAGTGGCACAGGAGCACTGCCCTAACACCTGGGCCATCCTGCACTGACATGGCCCATCAGACAGTGGTGGTGGCTGGCTGTGGCCAGAGGAAAGGAACTACATGTGCAAACCCTCAGTTTAAGGTTCACTGCAGACCAGTGATCCCAAACTGTGGCTGCCACAACTTCTGTTGTCATTTTCCTCCAGTATTGCTCAAGGAGACAGGAATTTTAAAAGCTGAAATGAGACTCGTGGTAAATGAAGTATTATATTGCTGCAGCATGCTACTTACTTGGGAGAGGACTCAGGTCAGCCAAAGTTAGGAACTGTTGCTCCCATTTTTTATTTTACTTGTTTATAGTTTTTAAAACTCCCAGTGGGCCTGAAACCTTGTGCATATGCACTGAAGGAGCTGGAGTTTGCAGCTGCAATTGCTTTCCCATTGTTGAAATTAGTAACCCTTTTTTGAAAATAAGGACAGATAAAATAGATGACTGATCTCAATACTGGTATGAGAATAATGATGGTAAGTAATGGGATAAAAACCAACAAGCAATTAAATAAGATGATCTGACATTGGAGACTGAAGAATAATAAAAAATAGTCCAGGATAAAGAAGCTAAGAATGACAGCGGAAAGATCAGACTCAAACAGATTCCCCCCCTTTTCCTTTCAGCCAAATGACAAATATGACCTTGGTTTTAATGGAGTAAAATCTTCACAATTAATGGATGATAATTCATAGCAAATTGTGGAGGAGAGCTAGCCATTAGTGGGCAAGAAAGGCTGGTGAGTAGTATCCAGTTGGATTATGATAGCTGCAACAGTACGAAGCATTCAGTGTTTCTCAGAAGCAGCTGCATCTGTTTCCATGTCAGCATGATGTGCTTTCCTGTTATCTAGTCCTTAATATTGTTTTCCATCTGCATTGCTGGAACAGAATGAAAAGCAAGAGATTTTAGTAATGTACTGAAACGTTTCCGTCATCTCTTTTTTGTCCTCCTACCAGTTGCTGGACCAGAAACTATAACATGAATTACTGGCTAATCATCAGACTGCCCATTCTCATCGCCATTGGGGTGAGTCTGAGATGTGTGCTGTGAGATGGCAGATTTTAGTGAGAACAGTACAATATGGTACAGAGATGCACACGTGGCCATTGTGCATGTCCAAAGGCTAATAACCTGTGAGGCTATTGACATTTTCATTCAGAAATGTGATTTCATGAAGCCAAGTTGGTTTCTGTCACTGAAATTCCAGACTAGCATTTTATTTCTTCAATTTGGCCACAAGCTGTCATGTTGTAGTGGCAGGACATGATAACAGAACAGAATGCATACAAACCACTATTTAATTACTTATGCGTGTGTTTATTGATGGTGATATAAATTCTTCTTTCATTTCTCCAGGTGAATTTCCTCATCTTCATCAGAGTTATATGCATCATCATCTCCAAACTGCAGGCTAATTTGATGTGCAAAACTGACATAAAATGCAGGTATGTCTTTAGGTGGTCTGACACTTCTCATGCTCATCAGAATAAAAGTAGACAAGGACATACATGAAAAGAGTGGATTGACAAAGGTGGTTAAAGAGCACAGCCCTTGAGTAATGCACAAGTGTGGTGTCATGCATTAGTATAACTGCTTGGACAGTCTGTCCACTGAAAAGTCTCAGTGAAACCAGGGCAGGTATTTCACCTGTGTTATAAACAGAAGGCTTAATGTCTGCCACTTTTACAGTCTTCTGTTAGACTGGATGAGTATTAATAAGCAGATATTTTAAAAATACCTGCAGCACATGCAAGTACTGAATGCCAGAGTCCTTGAAATCACTCAGAGGAGGGCAGCAAAGCTGGTGTAAGGGCTGGAAGGAATGTCCTGTGAGGAGTGGCTGAGGACTTTGACTAGTCTAGTTTGGAGCACAGGGCTCTGAGGGATGACCTCATTCCCTTCTACAGGCCCCTGAGGAGCAGAAGTGGAGAGGGAGGTGCTGAGCTCTTCTCCAGGGTATCCAGTGATAGGACTGTGATAGGTATCCAGTGATGTGGGAACAGTTCACAGCTGCACTGAGGGAGGTTCAGATTGAACATTAGGAAGCATTTCTTTACTGAGAGGATGGTCAAACCCTGGAACAGGCTTCCTAAAGAGGTGGTCAATGCCCCAAGCCTGTCAGTGTTTAAGAGGCATTTGGACAGTGCCCTTAAAAACGTGCTTTATGTTTTGAACAGGTGGTTATCATAGGTTCCTCCCAGCTGAAATATGCTATCTTATTCTAATTTGAACAAAATAATGAGTTGATAGAAATAAAAGCTTTCACTTCAAGGAAGACAAGATGGGATCATTTTGAGTTTTGCTCCTTGTTCTTCTTGCCAGTTGTTGGGAAAACTTTCAATCTTGAATGCATGAGCTGTTTCAAGAGAAATGTCAGGGCTATCACAGATATGTTCAACTTTTGGTTTGCAGTCAGTCTATCCCTGTCTGTATTCTTCCTGTTACTTAATCACCTTGCTAAGATTCATGGTTGCATTCTTCATTTCTGTGTCTTGACTTTTGTACTGCAATCTGAAAAACAATGTAAGAATAACAAGTTAGCTCTTGAAGTGTGGAGCTACATGCTCTGGTATCTGGATTGCTGCTGGCACTGGACTTAGCTATTTTACATTGGATATTTCGATGCTGCAGCCTTCTAAACTGGATACAGCACATGTTTTGGTGATTTCTTATCAGTGTAGAATAGCTGTGTATGTTACCTACATTCTTTACCTTGCATGAAATTTTGGGAATCCTAATGTATCTTGAGAGATCAAAGCAGAGATGAGGACTTGTCTGAGCTGGAGGCTTTGATTTCAAGTCCACTTTTACAGAAAACAGAGTATTTTCAGAGGGTCACAGTGAAAGGACAAGGGCACAGGTCACAAGTTACAGCAAGAGAAATTCTGCTTGCATGTCAGGTGAAAATAAATTCACAGTCAGAGTGGTCTGATGTTGGAAGAGAGGTCCAGAGGGGCTTTGGAGGATCTTGGAGATACTCAAAACTTGGCTGGACACAGCCTTGATTAACCTGTTGTGATCTGGAGTTGGGCTAGAGACTTCCAGAGGTGCCTTCCAACCAGAGTGGTTACGTGATTCAGAATAGCAGCCAATAGCCCTCAGGCACACAAGATCTACAGAGGTCTGACAGCCCTGCTAATTGAGTGATTTTGCATCTACTGAATTGTCTCAAGACAGGTTGTTGTGAGATGTTGGTAAGTTCTGTGGCCCAGGAAGCTCCCACATGATCCCCAGGCATCTTTCACTAACCTGTTGGGCGGCTGGCATCTATGTCTATCAAAAGAGAATTAAGGATCATTCTTGTGAATTTCTTCCCGTGGTTGTGTACCTTGAACTCTCTCACAAAGAATAATTTATTTCAGATTGGCTTGTCTTTCATCCTTTGCTAGCTGTGTCTTTGAACTTGCTATCACTCATTTCAAGACACTTTGATTGCTTTGACAAAGTGTGCTGCAAGTAGAGATAGTTACAATATTTATAAGATTTAACACACCACAGAGGTGGGAAGGAATACCAAGTACTCCTCCCTTTGCCAAGGTATTTTTAAAGGATGCCAGCTATTGATAGATTATGTCTTTCAGGTCATCAGGAAGATAGGTTTTGGTTGTCTTTCCCAATTACAAGTGGAGAAAATAATACAGAGGAAAGACATCACAGGTACAAGAAAGCATATGGCTTCTTATTGAGTTTGGAAGATTTTCCAGGTGAAATACAGCCAGTAGCTGGATACAGAGCTTTGTTCTCACCAATAAATGGCCTGCAGTAAAGTGGTAGGGGAGGTTAAAACTTGCAGGAACTTACTAAAGTTATTCTGATGAGGATTTTATCCTGCAGCCTCTGGAGGAGGACCCTGCATCACAAAGTGGTGCAGCAACTTAGCAAAGTTGAAACTGTGTCAGAAACAGAATGCAGAAACGGTGACTCCCAGTGATCATTTGGACCAGCAATGGTCTGTTCAGTGGCACTGTGCTTTTTCATTTCTTTGTCATCTTAGGTTGGCCAAGTCTACGCTGACTCTGATCCCACTGCTGGGGACCCATGAGGTCATCTTTGCCTTTATTACTGACGAGCATGCCAGAGGGATGCTGCGCTTTGTGAAGCTTTTTACTGAGCTCTCCTTTGCTTCATTCCAGGTAGCACTCACGGTGTGCCCATGGGAATAAGAAATTTTTTAACTGCTGTTTGGGGACCTGCTTTCTCTTTCATTCATTGCATACTCCCTGTTCCTTGTATTTCGCAGTTTAGCACTGGATGTTACAGGATTATGACAGTGGAAGGGAAAGTGTAAGGACTAATTTTTAACAGCCAACTTTACTACAATAAGCTGGTATTCCTGTCCACATATTAATGTTTACTTCCTATGGTTCACCTCAGAGCAATAGCAAAATTGTCTGTGATTTCCTGTAATTGTACAGTGGCATTGCTGAAAGCACATTTTGTGCTTTCTCCAGTATATCTGATACTCCTTGGAAAATCTGTGTTGGGAGAGGTAGCTGTCTCCACTGTAACTACATGTGAGGAGAGCGTAGGCTCATTGTGATTTTTATTTAACTGTTGCCTTAGGTAAAGCCATTTCAAATGAGTCTCCTTGTGTAAGGAAATCATTATTCTGTTTCCCTGCACACTCACTCGTTCCCTGTTTATCAAGCACAGAGCTGTATTTAAGACCACTGTGAATTACTCACTTATGAAGTGTTTAAGACTTGAAACTTTTGCTTTGTAAGGAAGAAGGGGAAAGAAATGGCTAGACAAAAATAACAGATTGAAGGAAACAACAGCTCCTTTTTCCTAAGGCCATGTGCTTTGAGACGTAGCTTGATCAAACCTCTGCTCTGCCATCAGAGTTGACAGGGACCAAGGATTCTCCACCTTTCAGTCTTGTCTGAGACATGTCAGTGTGGAGCCTCTAGCCCTCTGCCACTGAATTTGCAAAGTGAGGAAACTGCTCTGCTCACTGTTCTCATTTTTGTTGATTGCAGGGGCTGATGGTTGCAATTCTTTACTGTTTCATCAATAATGAGGTAAGAGAGACACTCTGTTTGAATTTGCCTTATCAGCATATGCTACAGGAAAAGGAAATTGAAAATGGTCTTGAACTGCAAATTTTCCTTGTTCAGGACTTTTTTTTTACAGATCCTTCCCTGCACAGCTCTGTGGGATAACTCATCAGACAAATGTGTTTGGAAAGAATTCAGGCAATACAATTTACTATTAAAGTCACTATTTGTAAATGTGGAATCTCACAAATAGTCTTGCTTACAATTATGTAGTTTGCACTGGTGGATTCTTTAATTAAGAGTTACAGCTGTTCATCTTAATCTGTCTTATAGTACTTCTTATTTGCCTGTTTTTGTGAATGTAGGAGTGGAGCCCATTTTATTCTATGAACTCAGCTCAGCTTGTTGATGAAGCTGGAGAATCCTCATGGCTATTGCTGTACAGTTTGGTTTCATTTGGTTTCCCTGTAGCCCAGCTGCTTGAAGGCATCATCACTCTCATTAAAACTGAACTTAGAGTGGTAAACTCACAGACCCAGAAGAAATGTTCCTTTGGCTTTGAGTTAATTGATTGCAAGTACCATCTTCTGTGAGTTCTGCTGAAACCCAGCCTTGTGGGAAGGGGTATTGTTCTGTTTCAGTATTGCAGGAATCTCTCATGTTACCCTCTAAGTGATTATTATTCATTCATTCATTCAGCAGCCAGGTTTGTAAGGGAAGCAAACACTACTCATTTAGTCAATACATTATTAAATTAAATGCACATCAATATGTTTTACACTCACAACAACTCTACTTTTAACGATGACATGGTAATTCAAGATAATTTATTGAGAGACAGGCCTCATCAAGGAACTGGAATCAGTAGCAAAATGTGTTACTTGTGTCATTATGGCCAGGCTGGAGTCAACAGAAAAGCAGCAGGCATCCTGAATTAAGACTTGCAGGAGTCTGCTCACTTTTGTAGGTTGTGGATAAGATTTGCTTGAAGTGAATTTATTAATTCTACTGCTTACCAAAATCAGAGGTGAGTAGCAGCAGGCTTCACTGTTGTGAATGAATATCATTTGCTACATGTCATGAATTACAGAATATTTGTTTCAAATTCCTTGTATGGCTCTACAGGTGTACTTCAATCCTGAGATGCAGCACCTTCTGCTGGTGGATCGTGTCTTTCTTTTGATTCACCTTGGCATTTGCTCATACATCCCTTGTGCAGCTGCAGCCAGGCCTCTCATGTGTAATGCTCAATAACTTCCTTCACATTTAATAAGGGCAAAGTTACATCATAACCCAAACTTTATTACAAGCCCTCAAACAGGCAGGCTTGTTTCATTTGAGGGAGCTGACTGTGTAATAGCTTACCTATGTTTCTAAGAAGTGCTCCAAATCTCTTGTTACTATAATTATCTTGCCTTTGTAATGTAGTTCATAAAATCTAAGCATGATGAGTTCAGCTTCACCAACAGTCTAGGATTAATTATTTTGCTTTTTCTAACTCTTGTTCAAAGAGGGGAGTAGGAATAGGAGATGCTGGTCATCAGCATCCATTAAAAAAATCTTTGCAAAGAGTTTGACTAAGTAACATATGTTCTAAACTATAGGAGAATTCTTTTGCTAAGCTAAATGAGAAACTGTCTTCTGACACACTGCAATGTAGTCTACATTTCATTTTTGTCTTTGACTCATTGACTCCTTTTCTTTTTCCTTAACCATACAGAATGATAAGTTCTTTGCAAGTCCTGGTGCCCACATCAATAGTAGAAATGAAGCTAGAAATTATATTAATGTCCTTTTCTAATATCTACTTCTGAAAAAAAAATAGAATTTGTTCATATTTCAGTCCTATTTTGCCTGAAGGATTCTGGATTTTCTCTGAACTTTCTCTGAAGCCAACAGTAGGGTCTCATGAGATTGCCTGTTACCACCACTACTATAAGTAGTAACAGCAGAAGTAACTACTGTTACTGCTACTTTCTATAAGAAATATTTTAAACCACAGAGATGGTTTCCACCACTTAGTTGAAGATGGCTCAGCTTGCATTCTTTGTAGCCTTGGTTGTCCTTTTTGCCTTCTTGTCACAATGGAAGTACAATTCAGTCTCTTCTACTTTAAAGAATCTGTCCTGATGCCAGGGCTGCTGAGTTCTTGAAATACTGCCCAATCCTCCCTTTTGCTTTTAATTTCTTTTCATTCTCTATACAGACTATTAATTAAATCTTCTATCAGCTCAATTCCATCCCATTTTAGACCTACTTTCCTTTCACTATCACTTGCTGAGGTTTTTTTTGCCAAAATTTAGCTCTTTTTTATAATTAGATTCCAGATTCATTACCACACTGTCAACTTCCTTCCCCATTAGCTGCATAAAGCTCAATCAAGAGCTCTCAGTGAGAGATCTTCAACTTTAATCTCCATGACCATCTTTTTCAAGTTCTCCCACCTCTTTCTCTTAAAATACCCTACATAAAAATTTTTCTTCCCCTTTCTCACATGTCATGGTTTAACCTCATACAGCAACTATGCACCACGCAGCCACTCGCTCACTCCACTTTGGTGTGATGGTTGAAGGTATAAAAGTGAGAAAACTCTCCGGTTGAGATAAAAACTACTAAAGCTACTTTCAACTGACAGGCAGGTGTTCTCCCAACTTCTTGCACACCTCCAGCTTTCCTGCTGTCAGGGTGGGATGAGAAGCTGAAAAAGCCTTGGTACTGTGCAAGCCCTGCTCAGCAATAACAAAAGCATCTCTGTATTACCAACACTGTTTCTAGCACAGATGCAAAACACAGCCCTACACTAGCTGCTGTGAAGAAAATTAACTCTACCCCAGCCAAAATCATCACATCACAGGAGCTTTGTTCTTGGTATCCTTTTTTCCTGTAGAGCTTATTTCTGGGGAATCTTACCAACACAGGGAAGTTACTAGGATAATTATTTTGCTGCA
>VZTT01044149.1:6227-35397 GCA_013400855.1 Buphagus erythrorhynchus | reverse complement strand
AAGCTGAAAAAGCCTTGGTACTGTGCAAGCCCTGCTCAGCAATAACAAAAGCATCTCTGTATTACCAACACTGTTTCTAGCACAGATGCAAAACACAGCCCTACACTAGCTGCTGTGAAGAAAATTAACTCTACCCCAGCCAAAATCATCACATCACAGGAGCTTTGTTCTTGGTATCCTTTTTTCCTGTAGAGCTTATTTCTGGGGAATCTTACCAACACAGGGAAGTTACTAGGATAATTATTTTGCTGCATGGTCTGCAGATCTACTTCTGTGCTGAGGAATTGCCTCTGCAAAATAAATCTTAACCAATTCCAAAGCCATCTAGGTAAAAGCTCAATTCAACACAGGCAAGCAGAGCTGCTCCCTACCCTCTTCCTACCTCTTGGAGAGAAACTGATATTGTGCCAGTCATATCCATTCCTAAGATAGACCCTAAAGGCTTTTGTTCAGGTCTTCCATTCACTTTATCTCAGTTTTGCAGGCTGTTTGTATCATAGCTCAAGCCTGTCATGTCTAGCTGGAGTAAAGACTAATTTCCTCACTTTGACTGACCTAAAGGTACCTATTTCTATTGCTCACTGACTTACTCTGTCAGTCACTATGGTCATGCTTTCATTCAGGATTTGCCAGTAAATGCCTACGGCAGCTTTTTCCCAGTGCTGCCTTATTGTTTTCCATGTCCACAAAATTTGCCAAGTACTGGAGTGGTAATATGGTCAATTCTTTTCCTGCAGACAACCACATTTCTGCACTTCTGCCTTTGTCTGACCATTCTCCCTCATTCTTCTATGCCAAGCTATCCCAGATAGAGTGTCTTTCTCTGGTGTCTTTGTGCATCTTTTGACACAACAAAACCCTCTTAGCATGGTAAAATACAAGCATCTGTCTCAGCATCTTTCCTTGTGACCCATTCGGTTGTGACAGTGGAGGTCAGATTCTGGATTCTGACAGATTGTCAGAAACACAGAGATACAGCTGGTTCCAGCAGAATATTCAATACAAGGGCTGTAGCCCAGAGCTGACAAGCACTGATAGAGGTACCCACCAGAGAAAGACAACTAGTTTTGTAAGGCTTTGCTCCTTTTATAGGGCTGCCTCTCAAATTCAGTATTTCACAGTGAACAAGCAAAGAAAGAAGACATACAGCAGCTGGTTCCCTAGGAAGTTTCCCTCAGAATATGAAGGTTTCAACAGCCTGGGCATGATGACAAACCTGTGCTGAAACTGCCATCAACGTACTTAGTCTCTTGGTAGTCATTACGAGATCCTAAAATAAAAGAAAATCATCTCTCCAGAGAAAGCTCCCTTAAGTGACCCACCTACAGTGAATGTATTTCCTAGGTAAATTACACACCATAATGAACTTATTACTGTGCACACCTGCCTTTATCTAGAGTAGCAAATGTGAAATTTTATGTCCTCTGCCTTATGTGTTAAAAGCTAATGGGGGTTCTTACTTCAGTCAAGTGGCAAGAACTTTGCCGGTAGAACAGGAAGATCTAATTCTGTTCTTATTCAGCAGTTGCAAAATCCTGGATAAACTTCCAAACCAGTGCAGATGTTACACAGTTTCACCCAGAACCTGTGATTAGATGAACATACTCTGTTCCTTTAAGAAAAGCTAGTTTCTGGAATGAGATACTGTAATTGCTATTTAAAAGGGGAAGAAGTAGAGTCTTGAACTTGCTTAAGTGTTGTTTTCAATTCTGAATAAACATGCGGTTTTGTATGAAATAAAAAGAACCCACATAAATACTCAAAGAACAAAAATAATCCAGGACATAATGTTTAAATCAAACCAAAAGTTAGAACTCTTAAGAATACTTGTGGTGCAATATTGAGCTGAAAGCCAGTCTTTTCAGCTGTTTCATGGCTGATAAGCAAAGTCAGCTTAATTGTTAGTACTGGTAGGACATACAATCAGTATTGCAGGTGAATACAATTTAGAGAAAAATAATGAAGGTAAGATTTTCTGGTGCATAAAAGAGCTTTTTTTCTACAAGTAAAAATGAATGTCATCATTATTTTAAATGTGGAATAGCTTACAATGGATTAATGAGATAATTGGATAATTGGAAGCAATAATATTGCAGGTTTAAAGCACTTCCAGCTTTTCTCAGTAGTGTGGTATCCTTGCTTTTTTCTGATGGAGTCATTTAAAGAGCTGATTAGTTCTACATTCATTCCTTTTGTTTCCTTCTTTGCTTATGTTAGGTTCAGATGGAGTTTCGGAAAAGCTGGGAGCGCTGGAGATTGGAACACTTGTATGTCCAGAGAGACAGCAGTATGAAACCTCTGAAATGTCCGGCCAACAGCATCAGTAGTGGGGGCACAGTAGGCAGCAGTGTCTATGCTGCCACTTGTCAGGCCACATTCAGCTGAGATTTCTGCAGCTGAATCAGACTGAGAACAATGAACTGTATAATATACCTGAAAACCCTTAAATACCCAAGCAAGTGGCTTAAGTTTGCCATCTCCAGCAAGAAACTTAAGCATATGCTGCTCATTGCCTGCAGGCTGTTGGACAAAGGTTTCTAGGGAAAGCAATCTGCTAATGTAATCAACACATCAGAGGAAAAATTGGTCACGTCTAAAGTAAGTTAAAGGAGTTTCTTCCTATTTGCACACAAGGCCTCCGGGGGTCCAAAACTGAAGCATAGCATTGATCCAGTCTGAAACCACAGGGTCAATGGCTTATTACTGTTGAGTGGGTGAGCTGAGTGTTCGACTGATTTAATTACAAGGATATAGAATATGATTATTGCCAAAAAATGCATTTAGACTTTTCTGGGGATAGAGTAAGGTGCCATCACCATTTTTAGAAAAAATAATTTAGTGGGACACAACTTGTGTTTCAGGGAAGGATCAGTTTTGTAGCAGGGGTTTCCCAAAGTTAAAGTCGAAAATATGCTTATCTGTTTTCTGGGTAGGTGAAGCACAGCATCCTGAAGGTCTATCAATATACAGCAGGTAGTGTAGTGAACACTTCTGAATGCTATCTTTAAGCTTCCCTTTAAAAAATACAAAAACCCAAACAAAAATGCAGTATCTGTTAGGAATCTCCTCTGCCAGGAATAGGTGCTTGTTAGCTCTGTTGACACGGATGGAAATGTCCCCTGCATGCACAGCCCTCCATTGTCAGTGCTAGTCTGCTCACCTGGTGGGCACACAGATATTCACAGGGATGGGGTGATGGGCATGTTTCAAGAGAATGTTTCCTGTCTGAGCTTTTCTGTGCTTGTGGGTGCAAACACACAGAAAGAAGTCAGCTTGTGGCCACTGCTGGCCTCAGCAGACCTCTCCTCATTGCAAAGATTCGGTAGTTGGCAATGTGTACTCACTCACTTTTGTTTCCCCTCTGGCCTTGGCCCTTCTCTCCTGTGACACAAGGTACCCAGGTGAGCGGAGGGCGAGGTGGCCCTTGTGCTGGGCGTGGGTTCAGGACCAAGGACAGCTCCCGGGGAGGGCTGCCATCCTCCAGAGCCTGCCAGCTTCCCATCAGCGGCATTCCAAAAAAGCCCCAAACAAAACCAGCAACTTCAAACAAAAAAATCCTGAACTCCATGAGCTTTTTCCCATCTGCACTGTGTAGTGTGTTCCCTCCCTGATGTTGACAAGAATTGCTGGGGACAAGCAAAAGTACCTTTAGAAACAGGATGTGATAGATTGCATCACTTAATAACAAGCTTTGCACATCTTTCCTCTGCTCTTACTTGGGCTCCCTTTACAACAAAGAGGCAAAGTGCCAACGACTAGCTCTGAGAATCTCCCCACTCACAGATTTCTTGTAATAAATAAGTAACTTCCATGGCAAAGCAGTAGCAACTACTCAGCAGAAATAACCCTCCCTATTTTCAAGTCTCTTTGCACTTACATTCACAGCCCCTATTGCCAGGAAAGTGGACTGGATATTCTGGGATGTAACTCAGAATCTTTCCTGCCTGAAGCTAGATTGCTTTGCATGGGATTATTTAATCATTGTATTAGAATCCTAATTGCCAACAGCATGGATTAGTTTTGCAGTCATAAGGTTGGAATTGAATTAAAGAGGATGTGTTACCACCTTCTGCTCTAATGCTTGTAATTGAGCTCCAGGGAGAAAGACATGTTTGCAGAAATCCACCACAGTTCTCAGGCTGGCTTATGTGTCTTCAGCATGCTGGCTTCTCTGCAGGCTGCTTCCAGGCCTTCCCTCCCTAACACCAGTTGCAAAGCTGACTTTGGAATGAAGCATTTCAGGTTCTTCTGTATGCTTAATAACTACCTTCTGTGTTGTGTGACCATCAATACAATACTTGTCTACTTCATGCAGGTGTCATCTGCTGCCCTACAAGTTAATTAATCAAGAATAGGAAAAAAGTACTAAAGATTGTCACTGGCAGGTGAAAGGGCAGCGTGGTGACAGATGCAATTTACAGCTGTGGCTTAATGAACACTGGTGGGAATAATTTCACTCATTAATATTCAGGAGTGGATGCTGGTCCTGCTTAGTTGTGTGCAAACCTGGGAAAAAAATTCTGCTGCTTATGCAGCTGTTGGCAAGATGATAGTTTTGCTGTGACAACAGGAAGTTACTGAAGTGTTTTAATTCACTGCTATGCTGGACAAACAAGTGTGTGTAACAAATAAAAGAGGACAGACATGGGAATAAAGAGCATTTCCAGCTTGTTGTGGTTTTGAATTAGTAAGTGATTCTTGTCCCTCTACTCGTTTGTGAACAGAGGGCATTGGGCCCACAGGAGTAACTCCAGTTAACTTATCTTGGTGACTTCTGCTTTATTAGAATACAAGAGAAAAGTAAGGTAACGAGGTGAAGTCTTAGCCAAGCAGAAGGCTGCAGAGAAATTTTTTTTTTCCTCCTCTAATTAAGCTCTCACTTGTTCAAACTTTTTTAAATCCCCTCTCAAAACAACTCAGTGGAAGTAATTACCACCAAGCAGAATTACAGTATTTGTGTATTTAGAGACTGTACAAGGCCTCAATGCCAATTTCTCCATCATACTTCATCTATTTCAGTAAAACCTTTTACAAACCTTTGTTATTTTGTGTCATCTCTGTTTCACAATGTGTAACGTACATTTATTTGAGTAGCATGAAATAAGCAAACCAACACAAAGCACTGGAAGAGATGAACTGTGTCAATTTTTATTTCTTGTGCCTTTTGGCTTCATGCTCACTTACTGTGGTAACTTGTTTCATGAGGCATTAAATACAAGAATCTATAAATCCACCTGGACATAATGCAGCTAGAATTTATAGCAAGTAAAAACTTTATTTCCAGCATTGCTGCTATGAATTTTTATAATTTAATGGATCTTTGCTTATATTTAATATTTATTTGCATGTATTTCCTTGTTTTAAAAAATACCCACAGAACTGAACTGTACAAGATGTCAGATTATCAACTCCCCATAAACACTATGCTGATGTTTATTTTTGTTGCTGTGAATAAATTTTCAACTCACAAAATCCCATTGCTTACAGGTGTTTTGAGTATCATCTAATTACTTCTTACCCTGTAATTAGAATACTCTTTAAGAATGGAAAGATTCACAGCCTGTGGTTTTTCCAAGTATGTGCAACTGTGTGTTCACTACCAAGAGGCCTTTGACCCTGCTGAGCCTATGTTAATCAAATCCAAAATCCAGCATGTTATAGAGTTAAAAGGAATAAGTAAGAAGAATGGAAACTCTGGGGGGGTTTTACTGGAGGATGACAGAGTATGTGCAAATGGCAATTTTTTGCATTTAAATAGCAGGACTTGGAATTTATACAACAGCCCAAGATAGAAAGTGTGAGAGTGCTGTGGAAGAGCTACTATGGGATGCTTAGCAGTGTTAACATATTACACGTGCTTTAATCTATTACTCTCTTACTAGTCCAGTTAAATTCAAAGCACCACTTTTGTTTCTACAGCCAATGATGAAACTTGTGTTGAGTCAAGCCTTGACAATGTGTTTAACTGTTTAATTAGAAAAGACATAATAGAACAGGGTTTGAAAGACCAATTTGTGACTTTTTTTTTCAGCTCTGTCCTCAGAGACACAAGTTCTAGCAGCTGCTTTTCAAAATGATGACTTAATGAATCATAAAATTGCTATGCTTGGGAAAGACCTTTAAGATCATGAAGCCCAACTGTCTATGTAGCATCACCACCATGTTCAACACTAAATGATGTTCTCAAATGCCACATCCATGTGTTTTTTACATGCTTAGAGCAGTGGTGACTACCACTTTGCTGAGCAGGTCTGGCTCAATGCAATGATCTACATATTAAAACCAATAGTGGATCATACAAATACACCTGCCAGGAGTAAGTATTTTTTGGTGTACAATTATGAAAACTGTAATTGAAGTAAAAAGGGAATTATAATTTGATGTTTGTGTTAGATGGAAGACACCAGTGCAAACTAAAGCAGCAGCCTATTTCTTCACGTCGTTTCTTTGGAATGAAGTTTCCAGGCGGTGCAGGGGAGAGCAGCAGCGGGCCCTTCTACTGCAGGTGTGGTCAAACACCAGCCTTTCTGTCACCTGTGGCAAAGCTCCCGGGAGCTGAAGCCCTCCAGCTGACACGCTGCCAGCCGCAGCTGTGACAAGGCCGTGCCTCTCGGGGCCGCTCCACAGCGGCCGAAACAGCTGCCCGGCCCCAGGAAACGAGACTAGAGCGCAGGCTTTGCCAAGGCTTTATTCGGGACGGGCCGGCGCGGGGGGACACGGGGCCAGCAGTAAGGTTCAGGAGGCTTTTTGCACAGGAACAAACCCCATTTCGTTCCCGCGAGCCGCGGCCCTTCCTCGGGGCGGGGCAGTCCCGGCGCGGCGCAGTCCCCGCCGGGCCGGGCGCTAGCTGCCCGCCGCGGGCCGGTAGTGCAGCTCCCGCTCCAGCTGCTCGGCCGTCAGCGTCCCGGCGATGGCGGCGCAGCCAGGGTTGAACACGGAGTAGGCGCTGAGCTCGCCGGGCCGCCGCTCGGCGGGGCCGCGGGTGCCGGCGTACATCCAGTAGAGCAGGGAGAGGACGAAGAAGGGCAGGCCGAGCTCCAGCTCCACGAACAGCGCCAGCAGCACGGCCCACAGCAGCACCTTCAGCAGCAGCGGGCGCGCCCACACCGGAGCCGCCGCCGCGCCGGGCCGAACCTGCGGAGGCGGCGGGGAGAAGGAGCTGCCGGAGGGGCTGGGACTGGGCTGGGACAGGGCTGGGGGCTCGGCGGCCGAGGCGCCGGCAGATGCTGTGCCCCTCCTCGCCGTCCGGGGTGGACAGCAGAGCCAAGGAGTCGCTTTACAGAAAAGCTGTAATTCACCAGAGGCCTCTCGTGTTTTGTTTTCACGCAATTAATGTGTTGGAAAAGGCGTCTGAATTATAGTCCACTCTTGACCAACCACCAAATAAAATAGATCAGGGCATTAAATGCCATTTCCAGTTTTCTTGAACACCTGTGGAGATGGTGCCTCCACTCCTCCCTGGGCAGGCCATTCCAGTGTCTAATCAGACCTTTTGTGAAGAAATTCCTCCTGCCATCCAACCTCCACCTCCCCTGGCGCAGCCTGGGGCTGTGTCCTGTTTGCCTGGGAGAAGAGGCTGACCCTTACCTGGCTACAACCTGCCCCAAGCCACCTCTTCTCTGGGCTAAACAACCTCAGTGGCTAATGCTGGCACCAAAAAGACGAGGGGAGGGAGAGAATAAAGCATGGAGTGACCAAAGCCTGGGCAGGGGGAATGAGGCGTTCACAGCCAGGCTGAGCAGCGCCATTTGCATTGGGCCTGGAGCCGAGGTTCCAGCAGAGAGCTGAGCAGCTGGGGCAGGGCGGCGAGCAGGACGAGGAGAGCACAGCACTGGGCTGGGCTATTCACCGTGTGGTGCCAGGAGCCAGGGCTCTCCCTGTGCCATCCTCTGCTGGCCCTGGAGAAAAGCCTGTGGTGGGCTCCCCCCAGCACGGGCCCACGGGCCTTGCCCGCATCCATCCCGCTCTCTAAGTCAAATAATAACATTGGGCAAACCAGCTCTATCACTTCGTGTTCCAGCTATCGGCACTGCCAAGAAATAAAAATTTATTTACGGAATCTGTCTCTTAGCCTCGGGAGTAAAATATCTATCACTCTCCAGCAGTAATAGTCAGCAATGAGCCATCATTTCATCCTGCAGTGCTGTTTCCAGTTACTTATAGCCTTCTCAGAAGTGACCTTTGGGGCTGAATGTCTCATGCATGTGTCAGCTCAGATGTGAATATGAGAAGTCTAATAAAAATCAATTTGGGTGTTCTTAAGTTATCTTAATGTGGAAAAAATTGTGTTTTTTCCCAGCTAAATCATTTTTCAAATGTCTATTTTATGCTTGGTTGCAAAATGACTTTCTTTTAACCTTCCGACTTTGCAGAGAGTGCCTCAATGAATAAAATTTTTCTCTTTATTTGTGGAAATTTGATTTTGAAATAACAGTCAAAAATGTTTTAAGATAGCCTGCACATGACATTATTTTATTTTGATTTTTTTTTTCTTCCTCTTGTTCTACTATTCATGGAAACAGCTTCTTGTTCTGTAGAGACTTCATTAGTCAAACTAATAGTTTTATGTGAATAATATATAAAATATCACCTTTGCAAGCTGCACCCAGTGATTCCTATGTCATCAGATTTTACTCAAGATTTGCCAAGTTTAGTATAAATTTGCGATTATGCATCCAAATAGCTATTTTATGGCTATTGTATAGGGCTACATATATTGCCATGTGTTGTTAGGAAATATAGAAGAGTGCCATGAATCATGCCTTTGAAGCTTAAGAGCACTCCAGTAACTTCATCTCTAAATGAGTGTTACACTGCAAATAAATACCTAAACAAATTTGTATCCACAAAGTCTTCAATTACTTCAATATATCCTGTTTTAAACAAACAGCTTGATTGTATAGACATTTCATTTTGTTTGTTTGTTTAACAAACCATATGAACAATTTGTTCCGTATTCCAGTGCCTACAGAAGTTCTTGGCAGCTCAGCAAGCTTAATCTTAGGATCCTCAGTCTGTGGTTAGGAGGGCAGAGGGGACATGGAGAGGGTGAAGAACTCTTCTGTGGGACTTGAATCCCATGCCTTCCTCTATTTATGAGAAAAACAAATTGAATATAGTGGGTTTGTAGGTGTGAGACTACGAGCCAAGTGTTTCTGCCCTTGTGCCACAGCCAATGATGAATCAAAAATGTTGGGTGCTATTGATAGATCTCCAAAGCTGCATTCTTTATAAAGGAAGTTTTGGAACTGCCCATCAGCTTCTAGGAGGCAGCATTAAGATCACTTTAAAAGCTTAAACTTGTTTCATGCTAAATCATAGTACAAAGCAGTTCACATGTGTATTTCTCTCTGCCAAGAAGAGAATCTTTGTTCTTTATAAATTTCCACTTCAGTGATTTTGAAATCTTTTCCTCTATCCCAGCAATCAGCTTTTTGTTATATTTTAATATTTATGACAGAGAAGAATCATTGCATTCTGTTCTCAGCCAAGTATCATCAGTTTAAGGAACTAAGGTTCCAAGCCATTAGGAACTTCGTCTATGGCACTCTCTCAGCAAGTGAACTGAAGGAGGTGAAAGAATTGACAGAACAAGAAAGCTGGCAAAGCCATGCCCAAAGTGCAGTTGATTTTATACTTTTGGGATGGTGACTGCAGACTTTTTCTTAGCTAATTTTCAAATGTTTTCACTCTTTCATGCCCCTTAAGGAAGGAAGGAAGAGAAGTGAAAACTAATTAGATGAAGTATTTTTACATGGCAGACGGCATTAGAACTATTTGTGGCAAAATACCAACCCAGCTGAGTTAACCTAAGCATTGACAGCAACATTCAGATCCTGTGGCACCCTTTGCATGTGCCACATCAGCAGCCTGTAACCAGGTCTTGGTGTGTCAGCCACCTCCTTGCTCAATAGTACAGGCTTGGAGACTTGCCCAGTTGTTTGGAGTGTTGTTGCTTGCTTCCTATAGCTGCAGATACCTGTTTGTGTATGCCAGCTTCTTCAGATAGCAACAGTAATCAAGTCACGTAATTCTCTTGATGGATTAATCTCATTCATTGTCAGGAGCTCTCTCCTTCATGAGATAAGCATTCACACTCACACTGACTTGCTAAGTGCCATAAATGCAGACAGAAGGGCAACCCATTATTAATATAATGACCTAGCTTAATTAGTTCAGTGGAGCTGAGGAAGCATTAGCTCTAGTTGTTGAGGTCTTGCAGAACATGTATAAAATAGACTGAAGTGCACAGATTCATATTTGTCTAATTCCATAGAGAGCTTTTTGCATATCCATTTACTGGTCAGTTCTAAACTACAGAGAAGAACTGCTTCCTTTGTAAAAAATGGTCATTAATTTTCCTTCCTAAAATAACATCAGGCTACTTTGCCATTAGACATAAAGAAATTTTTTCTGTCTTTTTATTCAACTCGTTATTCAGCTTCTCAATTGCAAATTTTCATGTCTGTGTGGTTTTGAAACGTGTGCATTTGTATATTCAGCAGTGCATGCTAAAGAGTTCTGAGACACTAGCACTTATGTTCCTGCTTTATATGCTGAAGTGCTCTATATTCAAATAAATTTAAAATTGGACAAAGCAGAGTGATTAATGTTTCTGTCACAACTATGAAATGTTCCTCATCGTTTCATGAGAAAATTCCATTTGAGGGAAAACAGAGAAAAAACATCCCTCACTAGTTAAATGTCAGCAGTAAATGTCAAATTTAGTGAAATAATTGTAACAGAAAAGGAAGATGAGCTATTTTACTGCTTTTGGAAGATAACACCCAATGAGCACTCTAGGTGGGATTGTTTTGCCACATTCATAACTTTGATCTGATTCCAAAGTCAAAGTTTTGAAAACTGTTTTAAAACGTAAAAAATTTGGAATACTATCTTTTGATTTTTATCATATAAGTTTTGTGGGGAAAAAAAGGCATTTGCCACTTGATATTCCTTATAACTTAGATGAAAAGAAACCTGTTTTGTCTCTCCTGTCTGCCAACAGAATTCTGGGTTTAATCAGTCTCCTCAAGTGTTTTTTGGAAAAAAAAAAATAAAAATTGTAACTTAATTATCAATGTACTTTTGTGAAGTTGGAAATAACAGCTCTTTGGGCTTGGTGTGAATGTTTTTTTATACTAGGTTTGTATAACACTTAAACACAACAGCACTTAAATGTACCTAGATTCTGTAACAGCATTTCCCCAGACAGAGAAAATGAAGTGAAAAGAATGTCAGACGATCTTAAAACCCATTGTAGATCTGAGTTCTGGTTCCACATCTATTTCCTTTAATCCACTGCAGTTTAAAATACAGAAAATTCTAGATGCTAGAAGGTGAATAAAGAATGAGAGGACAGAAGTGGGCTACAGTACCCCCTTACACACATACACACTCAGTCTTCAGAAGCTTTTCATTGAGAGTGCACTGTAGACTTTAATGCTCACATTGGCTGCCAGTTTTACACATCCACATCTACAAAAAAAAACCAGAGGCAGATGAACACTGTCGGGTTTCATTTTTAGAGGAGCAGAATGCCCAGAAAGCTGTTGCAGCAACCTTTTCTCATGCCTTCAAGCCTCTGCCCTGTCTAGGACATATCATCATGCAGAAGAGCTGTTCTATCACTGCAGTTGTCAGTGTATATTCCAGCCAGCTGGTTGGAACCTCAGGCTGTTGCTGATAAATATAATTTCCCTATAAATAGTTCAAGTAGAGGTGTGACTTCAACTGTGCCCCTGCAATAGGTATACCAGGTATAAGGGCTTGGAGCTATTTCTGGATTACCACAAATTATTCAGCAGACTGCAAGATGAAGGAGGGAGATATCATGGCATTCCTCTTCCTCCTGGGCTCTAAATGAAAGAAATGAGCTTATCTAGAATAAAATAATTCATTATGTATATCTGCACATCATCTACAGAACAAAAGTCCAAACTATTACTTCTGGCAAGCTGATAGATTGTATGGAAATATTATCAGTTTACTCTTTTTGACAATTTCTCCTCTTCATTATCTCCTTTTTATCTCAACACCTACACTGGATTTTGTAATATTTATGATGTTTGCCACCAGGAGTGACAGATGACAAACTTTAGGTATAAGACCTTCCCTAATGCTTTCAACAACAGGAATAAACTGGACAGTCCACCAAGAGAATGAGGCCTTCAACATGACTGGGAAAAATGCTTTTCCAAATTGATATTTGAACATATGATTTAACAAATGCTTCTTTCCAAACTGATACAGAATAGTAAAAATAATGGATTGTATTCATAACAGAAGTTTCGAGCTCCAAGCTCCCTTCAGTAATAAACAAAAGTTGTGCTGGGGCTCACCTCTGGAAATTAGTGGATGACACACACAAATAAAAAGTGGGTACACTGGTAATGAATTTAATCCCTAAATTCATCTTCCAGTAATGGAAAGAATTTTTATGCGTTTGAGAATTCTGAGAGAAAGGCAGAACCAGTAAGCTTTATATCCCACCCATGTAATAAGTCAGGGCTGAGGCACCATCAGAATCACCTGGGAAAAACCTGATGTTCATGGAGGAAACTGTCCTGTGGTGATGCATCACACAAAGTGTGGACATCACCACTAGTACAAAGTTCCCCAAGCACCCATTCATTTTCTAATTGAAGTGGTGATAATTTTTTAATGCTCTGTGCTGAATCCAGAACTATCAGGTATCTTGGCCATGTAACAGAGCAATTTATCACCCCTAGGGATGAGTGGTTTGAGAATCCCTAATTAATTTCATAGAAAATAGGACATGAGAATGCTCTGCTCAGTATGACAGCACAGAAGCACCCACGAACAAAGTGTGTCTAATCCCCAGAGCAAAGATTTTGTGTGTGCCTGTCATGGATTGCAATCATGCAATCTAATTTCTGTCCCAGTCCCTCACCCCTTTTTAGGTGACTGTACCTGCTCTATTTATGTCACATCTAATAACTGTAATTTTGAATCGGGTCAGACTCCAGACTGCAACTGATCTATGTGTAAGGGTGTAATTAAATTTCAGCTCTGCTCTAGGTGATTACGTGCTATTTTGGATTTTATCCCCAAATGATGACTTTTAATTTATTAAGAAAACACCAACAAATTTATTTTCATGATCGTAAAGAAAACACAGGAACCCAAATGGATACGACCAGGGTAAAAAGTGCAATAGTAGTTCAGAACTCTTTCATAATCAGAGTTCCTTGCTTTTTAAGTTAAATTTAATAGGGTGTAATTCACAGAGAGAGTATTTTTCATGCCAGTATTTGTTCTAATAAGGGGAATAAAGATCTGGAAGAAAAACCTATATAAGACAAAATGTAAAGAGAAGAAAGATGTAAAGAGAAGAAGGATGTGTCTTGAATCCACAAAGGACTTGCAGAAATACAGCCTTTACTAACTGCTGAAAGCTATTAAAAGGTAACTTGGCCTATTGGAACAGATTAATAAATCTTTGATTTAAATACACTGCTAACCCTGACTTGCAAAAAAAATCACAAGTTCAGTACTCCAGAATCCAATACATAATACCTTCCTATGACATCCTCAAAAAGTGGAAAATCCTTTGTCTTCCACTAGTTACCACTTTGTCACAAACTTACTTTCCTGGCTTGGGTCTGACTGTGAGACCTGAAAAAATACATATCAAGCACCATGTCAAGCAGAGACTCAGCAAGAGCCTCCTCTCATTAGAGACCGAGATGCAATATCGAGAGTGAAAAGCCCAGTGGGTGGGACTAGAGGAATACAGGGAGGAGATAAGAGCAAGGGAACTCATGTGAGAATAGCAGAGATGAGGCTGGGGACACTCCAGTGGGTCTGAGAGAAACAGAGACACCAAACCAGATCCTCAGTTTTCCTGAAATGATGTGACCCTGTGGGGTTAAAACCTGACCCCGCTGAAGTGAGTGAGGACTTTGCCAGGACTGTACTGGGGTTGGGATTACATTCCTGATGGACCAAACTGAGCTGATACCTTACTATCTGCTTGATGAGACCTGTGATCCTCATACAAAAGATTTTCATGTTACTTCCCTTAAAAATAAACTGACACAACAACAAAAACTTTGCAACTTTTTTTTTTAAACCATGACAAGCCTAGCCAATTTATTCTATTTATTATACTGTAAACATACCTCTTAAATCTTGTACTTTATGCATTTTAAAATAACATAGATTGCATGAGGAGGACAATTAATACCTAAGCAAGATTAGCTTCTTATATATTAGATTGTAAAGACTACCTGGAATGGGCTGTCTCTGAATTTATGGCAGGCAGAGCTCAGAACTGGGTCTGGCTGTTCCAGCACAGTAAGAAATGTGGAGTGTTCATCCTGCCTCTGGTAGGTTTAGAAACCATAAACTGTGTTTCAGCATTTTTGTGCTGACCCTGTGGGACACTCAGCATTGCAGCAAGTTCAGTATCTAACCTCCTGCCTGGGTTCTCTCTGCAGTCAAACTGGACCAGAGTTTCAGTATTTCTCTTGACTGTGGCTTCATAGGCCATGATTTGAGCAACCAAGCTATGAAAGGAAGGGGGGAAAAAACCAAGAAAACCATGCTTTGTACGTAGTGGCTAAGTAGAAATTTCAGATGGCAGAAAAGACTGAGGACCATTTATTTATCTCAGAGGGCAGGAAAGGATGCACTACATTCCTTTGTCAGCTCTTCCAAAGGATGGCTAAGTGACTTTCATAGGCAGGACATTGCAAACGTTTAACAATATTATCCTATCATTTCTCTTTTAGCAGTCCAGTAATGACAACAATATGCAGCAGATAAGGCATGAATTCGTGAGAGAGAAATATTTACCAATTAAAAGGTCTAACATTTATGTTTCTAAATTAAATATAAATAGACAGCAGCAAAAAATTTCCACAGTTTTGTACAATCAAAGTACTTGCAGGAGAGCCTTCACATTTTGAAGTTGAATTCTGGCCTTAAATCCATACCAGTGCATATTTTTTCCTCTATTCATGGTCTCTAATTCCCTTCTGGAACAATTCTACTGAATTTCAAAATTTTCTGGGCTGTTTGGGTTTTTTTAAGATTCTTTAGAGTAGCAACTCGAGGGGCAAGAGAGCTGTGGATTCACTGGACACCATGAACCGAAGGAGAAATGACAGCACCCTCTGGTGTCATTTTAGATGATTACCTTAAAGATTTCTCTGTTAATCTCACTGGTTTTATCTTTCCTGGCAAAAAGCTGACAGAATCTTTGGCTCATAATTTTTATTTCATTTTAGGAGGACTGTGACTGCCTTGAGCTTTATTTCTATTTTGCTGCTTGGCAAATGGTGGTTATATTCTGCAATTCAGACTCATTTGTGTTTTGGGATCTAAAAGGAACCGAATTTTTAAATCTACGTCTTCTGCTTATGTGAGATAAGATTCATCTTTCAAAATACACCTTGTCTTTTAGTAAACATGGTTTTAATCACATGCACACGGAATTTCAATATATGTTTTCTAAAACCCACTCTCTGACTGATAAGCCAAAGAACTTAACAGGTTTAATCTTCACTTCATGCAGCTGATATTGGGGAGTTGCACAATTAGGATTACGTCTCCCTTTTCCCTGCTGTAGACACAGGTGATTCTGACACTGAGCTCCCAAGGATGTAGCTGTGGATTGACTACAGAGAAGGGATTTATTTCCATGATTAGGGATTGAGGTAAAATTTGAATTATATTAAATGAATATATACTCCCTCTCTCTCTAATTCCCACTTCCCTTCTGTGATGAACATATGGTTTTGGTTCTGAGTTAAATAAGTTCTAAAATAAATGTAAAATCGTGGAAACTTTATTTATGTACTTACGGAAATCAGCTCACTTGCCGTAGACCTGATCTGATTGTTGCTTTTAATTCCTTCACACACATGAAGAGAGTGAAATATATTGGATTTATAATATTGTGATTTACACAAAAGCATGCATGTCTCCAGCCTGTGGGATACTGAAAATGGAACTCTGGACCAATTCCAAGAAAATCTTTACTTTAAAACCTCATGTGAGCTATTAAGACAAAAACGGATTAAGTCTTCCTTTATAGCTAAGGTCTGTTTCATTAAATGGACTTCAGAGTTCAGTTTTAGGTTTTCCAGCTACTGCTTTTTCTGTCCAGAGGAAATCTAGTAAGTATTCTGTCCTCTTTCTTTCCTTTTTATTCTGTCCTCTTTCTTTCCTTTTTTTTTTTTTTTTTTTAATGCTCAGTATCAACACTTTAAATTGAAGTTAAAATTGAAGTGCTAGGAAAGATTCTTCTGTATTCGTTAAAAGAAACTGTTCTGCTGGCTGTGGTTTTAAAACATTGTACTCATTCATGTTCTTGAATAAAAGTGATTTCCAGGAGAGAAATGTGATGTGAGTACAGATAATGTACATGAAATACTAGGATTTTGTTTGGGAGAACAAACACATAATTATCCCAGCATTACTTTTGCTTCATTTAATTTCCCAGATATTTTAGCATGCAGTAAACCAACAAAACCAATGGGGAATCAGCAGGACAGAACTGATCAGGTTCTCAGTAGGCATCAGTTGGCACATAAAAGCCACTAGTGCTGCATATGCATACATTAGCATGTATGTGCTGCATATGCATACATTAGTAAGTATCTAGCCAGGATTCCTCATGGAAGGTACAGGCTCAGTGCTGAATCTTATGTGGTTGGCTCAGTTCAGTGTCTGTGTCTGTTTCTGGGAAAAATTCCTAGGAGATTGAACAGAATGGCCTCTGCACTAAAGTTGTATGTACTGTGCATCACCACCTGTAGGCTTTACAGCCAAATGAACCTGTGCCCTGTCTCCAGACCTATCAAAATTTGGGTCTGTTTTTAGTTATCATATTGCCATCTCAGCCTCACTTCACTAGTGAGTTGATTCCTTTCCCTGTTGTCCTGTGTTTTCTTGTTCTCCTGTCTTGGCTGATGGGAGAAAAATGAAATGCACGTTCCCTGGCCACCGCCTTGTTCCTCCCATCCCCTCCTCAGAATTTAGCAGGGCCATAAAGGCTTCCAAGGCCACTTCCACCTGACAGTGCTTAGGTGCTTCATTATAACTGAGTCTGGTAACGCAGGGTCAGGGCCCTGGAACAGCAAATCGAAATCAGGGGACATTTCTGTACGCAGTTCTCCACGTTCTTTCCCTGTTCCTGACCTCCACCTCTGTGCGAGTCGTGTTCTCACAGCGCTCCATGCCCGCTAGGTGGTAGCAGAAAGGCGCTGTTGGGAGCGGAGGGGTTTGCAGGGCTCCTCCATCCTTCTGCCGGCAATCTGCAGCGCAGAGCCGGGGTCAGGCTGCTGCCGCTGCTGCTGCCACTGCTGCCGCTGCCGCTGCTGCCACTGCTGCCGCTGCCGCTGCTGCCGCTGCTGCTGCCGCTGCTGCTGCTGCTGCTGCTGCTGCTGCCACTGCTNGCCGCTGCTGCTGCTGCTGCCCCTGCTGCTGCTGCCGCTGCTGCTGCTGCTGCTGCGGCCGCTGCTGCTGCTGCTGCCGCTGCTGCTGCTGCTGCCGCTGCTGCTGCTGCCACTGCTGCTGCTGCTGCCGCTGCCGCTGCTGCTGCTGCCGCTGCTGCTGCCGCTGCTGGGCAGGTGCGGAAAACCCTGAAGACCTTCGGTTGTACAGATCCGAAACTACGAGCTTGCTAAAGAGGAAATCCTTCTCGAACTTTTGGAAGATGTGAGGAAGGCAAGTTTCTTTGTCAAAACCACAAAATGGGTAGTAGGCAGCTCTTGGGGATTTTCTCCTCAAAAGCGCTTCCAAAACCCATAAAGGAATGTCCCCGTTCATTGCTGTCCCATGTTCAGCTCATTCCATCAGGATATGCTACAAATTGTAAAGGCATCCCTAGGGAAAGTGCTAGAGGTCAAAGAGGGCAGCAAGGTAAGGGCAGTTCATGTCATGCTGGTGACATTATACCTTCATTTAAAAACACCTACATTTAATAAATTAACCAAGCTATCTGTTGGGCTGAAAATTCAGGTAGATGCTTGAAGACCCAAACATGGGTCTCCTTCTGGTCCACATCTGTAATATGACTAGCAGTAAAACAGTAAAAAATTATGAAACTTCTGATCTCATAGTTTTCCTTTTCTAAATTCAGTATTTTTTAAATGGAAGATGAGATTATTTTTGGTGAAGAAAAATAAAAGATAAAAAAAAAGAAATGCCTTAAAATAATTGGAGCATTTACGTGGGAAAGGCAATAAAATAAACAAAGAAAAATCATTCAAATCATAGCTCTGCTTGATTCGGGACAAGCCTTGATTTCAATGGGCAGCTTTACCAGAGACTGGGGTCTCTACACTAATTCTACTGGACCACCTCATGAGACACAGTGATGCAGTCTGTGCCTACCCAGCCTCTGCCTCTTTGCAGGTCTCTCTCAGAATGTTAATCAAAATTACCACACTACAGGAAACATCTTCTGCTAAAACATTGTTGCAATATATTTGGCTAACAAAAAAAAGAAGCATCTTTTATTTGGAAAATTGCTCCAGGAACTCCTGACCATCTTTGTTCAATGGAGCAGGAGGGCCATGATTTCAGAGTAAAAACAGCAAGCTCAGTAAACTGCCTGACCTTTCATGCACATACAACTTCCCAGCTGCTGAAGATGAATAAAAAGAGTGGCAGAATGACTGCAGAGTCATTTGGTACCAACCAAGTAGCACTGGGAAAGATGCAGTTTGCTTCTCTTCTCCAGCTCTTCAGCGTTTAAGCTGCAACAGTTCAGATTTCTTTGGAGAAATCCTCACCAGAGTGCAATTTAGTTGAGTTCTTATTGTTCTACATGAGAAAAGCAGAGCAAGGAAAGAAAAACAAACAAACAGAACAAACCCAGTAACTATTAAAAGTGAAATAGCGCAAGAGCAAAAATACAGAAAATGTCCCTCATCAAACAGGATCACTTATATTGGCTTTACATTCCTGCATTCCTGCAGGTTTGATTCAGAGGCAAAGTAATCAATAATTTATATATTTTCATCATCTTAACAACATCCCAGAGGAAATATATTCACAAGGATAAACTGTTCAGCAATTTCTGTGGTGTATTAACCAAGCAAGCCTTTCTTGAATGTAAGGCCTTTGCTTCTGCTCTCCTTTGTGTCACTACCTTTTTTTTTTAAAGCAATATTGAAAACAAAACAAAACAAAATAAAACAAAAAAAAAAAAACCCAAAACAAAAGCCCTGGTTTATTTGACCATTACTTAACTTCATATCCTTTTCACAAGACAAGTTTGCCCTGGAACCCAATCCCTGTGGCACTTCATTTCCTCATATAAATTGTTATTTGTCACAGTTCCTGCATTTAAGTTATAACCCTGTCTTGCTCCATTTTTAGATTTCACTGTAAAAAGAATTATTAAGATCAAGGTGAATGCATTTCTGTTACTGTGGTGGATTTCACAAAGGCTTTTCCTGGTGTCAGATCTTCTCTAGGATCTTGACAAATACCATTGCTCTTGTAGATGTTTTTTTCCCACTAACAGGATATGTAGCCTTTCACCTCTAAGATGCTGTTTTGAGTCCTGCCCTTCTCAATTGCCAAACAAGTGTCAAAGAGCAGCAATTTAGATTGCAAGACTTGAAGAATCTTGATCTGATTTCCAGGGGAAAGATGTTCAGAAAGCATAGAAGTCCCTTTCTTCTGAGATTGGCCTTGCTCACTGAAGAGTTAATAATCAGAAACTAAAGTTAGACCAGCTCAGTTATGAAATATAGTGGACATTCTCAGTAAGTCATGCAATTAAGTATCTTACAGATTTAGCAGACTTCAGGGTCAGAGAGAGGGTATCCAGTGAGCAGAAGCTCGTGCTGTACATGCCATGCTAATGGAAGCTTTAATGCTTTTGCTTTACCTCCACCATCAAGAGGGGTCTGGTGACTGCAGCATCTGCAGCACACCTGGGGACTGTTTGGTGCCTACCAGTGCTTTCCCCAAACCAGGGCTTGCATACAAGCAGAAAAAACACAGGTTTCCTTTTTGCATGCCTGAACTGTACCATATCCCCTGGTTAAACAGAGTATTCTGTTATCATGTTCTTCACGGATGATGGTCCAGGAGAGGCAGTAGTAATAAACTCTCTTGCCCCGTGCAATTTCATTAACCTTTCTCATTTTGTGCCTATGAGCTTTGCAACCTCAAATGTCACCTTATTTTCTGCCATCAGATGCATGAGTTAGTCATGCACAGTTGTATTTATAAATATAATATCACCTTGTTTATTTGAGTCCCAGAGATTTTGGGTAAACCGAGCCTGAACAAATGGGGATGCTGGGGCTGAGCATAAAGTTCAGCATTTTCTGAGCACTCTGAGCTGCCTTAGTAAGAGCAGGTAATCATCTTAAACAAAGGAGACTCCATAAGGAGAGCAAGCAGAAGCAGGATTCAAATTAAATCCAAAGGTTTTATACACACACGCACCCACACACACCCCCACAAACAAACACAATTAAATTCAATTAGATTAAAAAAATACAAAACCAAAACCCCAGAACTCATACACACTATGCATAATGCATGGAGACAGGGAAGAAGGAGCTGCCCTGACCCATACTGTGCTGGGACAATAAAGATATTGCAGTTGGCTCTTGCCAGTCCTCCTGTTGTTGCTTCCCATCCTTTGCCTTTTTGGGAGAGTAAAGGGGGATTCCAGCTGCCCTGGCACTGCCCTGGTGAGCCATTATACTTTTCTGTCAGCTGCTCTGGGTAGACACAGTGTTCAGGAATTTTGTATTTTTTGGGCTACAAAACAGCCCTTTTGGTTCTGGCAGGTCTCTTCCTTTTCTTCCTAGTGCATGCTGAGATGGAGAAACTGCAGTGTTTCCCAGCACTATCTAGGGCATCCATGAACAACTTCCCCTTGGCTAAAGCAATCTCTGACAGACCTTTTGTCCCTGACATAATTATAAATGTCCTGCTTTGACTTCACAACCTTCAACCCTTTTTTTCTCACATCTTTTGTTGCCCTTCTGACGTTTCTGGTTTTGTTGACTTTTTTTCCCAGCATTTTGCTATTTCTTTGGCTGTGTGATGTGATGTTGATCCTACAGGTTTATATTTTTACTGTGTCTTTATTTATTCCACACCCCAACCCTGAGATACTCAACTCATCATTTTTTGCTCCTCAGGTACTTCTGGCTTGGTAACAAATTTCTTGAAGTCCCTCATAGTTGGTTATCATTCCTACTCCAAGCCTATGCAATTCTCTTCTATACTCAGTGAAGTCCATAGCCCTCCCTCAAAAGGTCAACAAAAGCCATGTTTGTGCATATCAGGACAGAATATGGCATCAAAAGCTTCTGTTTTTCCATGTGTTACTTTGAAAAAAAAAACCATAAAAATAGAACTATAAAAAGAAGTGAAGGTTTTCCCAATCCACATTTCTCACTAGAGCAGAGATATTTGCTACCTTAGTGATGCAGGTTTTCACTTGTACCCACTAACCCAAAAGATCCAGATAGGTGTTTCTCAGGAGATTAGGAATGTGATGTCATGGAGCATTTTTCTGGGGCTCTCAGGACCCTTACTTTAAGCATTCACCTACCTACAGATCTTCCCCACCTTGCCTCAGATCACCAAATCTGCTGTGCCTTTTTAGTTCTACCTGCTCTGCTTTGGTGATATTCCCATCTGCCATATTCCTTTGCTGTAGCTGAGTGGTCAGCCAAAGTCTTCCCTATTCTTGGCTGTCTTTGCAGGATAAAAGGAAAGAATCAGAGTTCTACTTTATCCAGGATTTCAAAAGTTCAGTCTGCATTTAACAGATGTCAACAAGAAAAAAGTGTTGTCGAAAGAAAATAGCAAGATGAGGAATAGTATGTAGGATACCCACACTTATCCATAAAAGTCTCTGCAGTCCAGAGATCTGTCTATAATTCATCATAGGAGAAGAGTGGAGAAGGGAATTTGCCTAGAAGAAGAAATAGGGCAGAAAACTTAGCCAGGTCAGCATTCCCCTCTGCAAATCCCTGGAAAGGTAGAAGGGGTCAGAGCAGCACGTCTCCTGTGTCCCTCAAGTCTGCATTACACTTCTGTTGTCCAAGGCATCTGGAAAAACACAGACCAAGCTGTCCTGTGTGCATCACATTTGAGTTCCATCTCTGAACAGAAGGAAATGGGGCCCTGGATCCTAAAACCCTTGGAAACAGAATGAGGCAAGCCATTGGGGAGCTAACTAACCAAAAGGGGAAATTTCTGGTTTGGATTTTGAGAAGTTTGCAACACAGGCCATAAAAATTTTCCCAGAGGTAAGTATGAACAACTGCACTGCAGCAGCCTAGTGCTTGTTGTAGGGCATTATAAAGGCAACTGGAGAATTCCTTTATGTATATTGTTGCAAAATATAATGAGCAATATTTATGAGTATATTCTTGAACATTTTTTCACCCTGGAAGTGACGAATCCTGTGCAGATTTACCAAAAGTTTATCAGAATGTCAGGCAGTGCCAAGGAGCAAAGCAGTCAGACCATTGCACAAACTGCAGTGAAGCTGCTAGCAAGGACACCTGGCACAGGAAAAAAAGTTGAATAAACACAGTTTCCCATCTGCTTGAGTAGAATTTCTTGACAATATAAAATTATTTTCTTAGAGAACAAAGGGCCTTTTCAATGAGGAAGGGTCATTTCTACTGGCAATAGGCTTCCAAATTCTAAATAAGAAACAAAACAGCCAAATATATTATATATAATANTAAATACATAAATATATTTACAATATATTGTAAAGAGCATTATACTATCAAACTTACATTTTTACAGCAAATGGAACACATTTGAACACTCCAGATTCTTTCTCATAGATGTCATTTGCACAGACACTACCCTCCTCATTATTGTACATGAGATTTGTAAATTCTTCTGCTGGAACTACTGAAATATTCATTTTAAAACAACAAACAATATTTTCTCACAAGCCAAGGAAAACAGGAATTTTAACATTTTAAGCCTTCCCTAGAGATGGCAGGATTCCCTTGGTTTGTGTGTTACTCCACAGAGTTGCATGTTATGCCAGTGGGAGGGAGGGGCGTCTCCTCTGGTTTTTTCCATTAACTTCACAGTGAGGAGCTCTTTTTCTCCAGACTCCTATGATAAGTCTTCCTGTTTCCTGACCTTGCTCATCATTCATTTTTGAATCCACCAGGTAGGACAGTTTTGTAGAGGGTGGGGAAAGAAAAGTAACTGCATTTGCCCAGACTCCTCTGGCAAGCAGCGGGTTTGAAAGGAAGAAGCATGACAGGTTAAGGCTGGTTGGGCCTCCTTCAATTTTGGTCCTTTTTCAGAAAACTCATTGCTTCCTGCCACTCAAAATTTCTTATCCTCATCTGCTCACCTCTCCATTTAGTGCCTGGTTTCCCTCTGCCACCAAGATCTGTGTGTGGGCTGCTTCTCATGAAGGACAAATGTTCAGCTCAGCCACCAGCCCTCTGCAACCAGGGCACTTCTCCTCTGCCTGGCTGTGACTCAGGAACAGCTGGGGGCCTGCTGCCCTTGGTGCTTGGCTCCTCTTGCCCCAGGTTCATCTCCTATCACACAGTGCCATGCTGGGCTGCCAACTATTCCACTTAGGTAACACTTGGCATTTCCAGCCCCAAGGCCTCAGCACTGACGCAATTTCCAAAATTATTTTCTAAAAAGCCACAAATATTTTGAATTCCTAGCAACTGAAAAACCCCAAAAGCAAGAAAGCAGCATTCTTCTGCCAGGAAGGGAAGAGGAAAGGCTGCAGTGGGGAGCAGAATGGTGGATTGAACATTGCTTCATCTTTCTATTCCCTCCTCTTCTTTTAAAGCTTGCTGGTAATTCAAAGTAATGAGAAAGGGAAGAAAGAAAGAGACAAAAACTGGGGCGAGGGAAATAAATTTTGGAAGCCTTTCTTCTGGAGTAGAAGTGGAAAAGATCACATAAAGCAATGCTGACATCTTTCTGTCTCTCTTCTCTAGCTTCGACCTCCTTAAAAGCCATGTATCAATACAGGTGAGAGACAGATGCTATTACTTTTTCCACTTCTTCCTTCATTAAAAATAAACAGAGGCATAGTTAATGGTTAATGCTGCTGAGTTCATGGAACAAACAGTTCTCTTTTCTCATCTTGCCTGTAGTTCAATTATGAACTTAGGCTGCCTTCAGGCTACAAAGGGCAAGAAAGCAGGAAATACATATATCCAGAAATGCAGCCAGCGTTTGATGTCTCTGAGCTGAAATTAAATAAAATTGAAGTGGAGAATAAAAGCAATATGCAAACCATGGAGCTTTGAGTCAAATAGAGAAAAAGCAAAAAAACAGGTCTGAGATAACTGAGCAACATGGAGGACTTCCAAATTCAGCAGTAATGCTAGAAAGCTGTTTCTGTGAAGGTTGTTAGTAAATGATCTTCGAAGTGGTTACAGATTAAAAAATAAATGAACAAACTCTAGCTTATATAAGTGTGCCCTCTGGGTTTGCCAGCACTGAACAAGCAAGGTAGGAAGAGAAAAACCAAGACCCCAGGGTCTGGAGCCAGAACAGTGACTGAGAAAGTCAAAAACCCTGTAGGGATACAGAGGAGCCAGAGAACAGGATTCATCCTCACACTCCTCCAAAACACACGGGAAACTTCAGAATTGCCTTGGAGTGTCTGGTGCTCTGAAGATCAAAGGTCAGTACGTATCTGTTAGGGGGGTGAAAGCAGAGGTGAAGTACCGTGTTGGATGAGGATGCTCATACAAATCTGACACTCAGCAGTGCCATGAGCAGGCACTGGGCAACATCACAGACAAAGGCAGCAGGCTTCAACTCCTGATGCTGCAGGAAGGAGAAGGGAGCTTTCTGTCTGGGTTATTCCATGGTGAAAAGGGACAGTGTGTACAGAAGCCTGCCAGAAGGGGAAGAAGTATTTGGAGCTCTAGCACAAACCAAGACTAACCCCCCAAATATTTCCTTTAAGTGTGACCCACATTTTTCTGCAACTCAAAGCGAAGCAGAGCTCCTAATATCAGCATTGCAGCGAAACACATGGGATCAAGGAATTGATCCAAAGTTCACTAAGCATCAGAGAAATGAACCTGGCTTGCCTTTGGATAAAATAAAATACAGGTGTTGTATTTAAAGGANGATAACACATGCAAATCTAGCTTTTCAAAAGTCAGGTAGGTAGGCGAGGTAGTCAGGCCAATTTCTAGGAGAAACTCCAGGGAATGTCTGAGAGAACACTGCATATTGAAAGAACGGTGCACCTCAACATCAGACACATCAAGAGATGTTCAGGATGGAGATTCTGAAGACACAGCACCTGCATACTGCAACTCTGAAAATATCTAGCTAAGGCAGAGTAAAAAGATACTGTAATTTTAACCACTGTGTAGATCCCAGAGAGCTATCTTCCTAATTGGTGCCTTTCCCTGCATCATCTACTGAAATCATCTTGTTAATCAGCATGTGAGTTTTCTAAAACAATTGAGGGCTAGGTGAACACTATGGGAAGGACACAGTTTTGAAAGGGGAAATAAGCCCAGGCAAATAACCACCCCAAAAGCCTAAAAGAAATGAAAATTCCAAACAGCTGCTTTACATTTTATGTCTTTAATATATAAAGATGATAATTAAATTTAGATATTGGCATCCAGATTGCAGCCAGTAACATTTACATATGTATCCCCAAATCTAGTTATCTTGATGCAAAATGAGTCATTAAGAAACAACAAAAATAAAGAGCAACTTGTGGCAGAGCACCTCATCAACGTTGATATGTTGATATACACCTAAGGCTGAGAAAGAGAAAGAAAAAAGCCTTTAGCGATGTTGGAAGAATATCACTTGTTATTAGAATAACCATAGACTTTCAAAGAGAAGCCAGAATGCACATTTCAAGCCCAAATGCACATTTATGTTTTGGAAAAAAAGAACCCAGATACCACTGTGAAAAAAGACAGAGATAATGCATACTCCTTTCTTTGGTTTTGGTGTCATTAGCACAGGTGATCACATTATGAGTGGGATGAGTTAATTTTGAAAAAAAGAAAAGCATAACAGTATATTAATACATTGTCCAAGGACAGATGTCATTAACCTAATGATGCACTTGTTATTTTACAAATTGAAATGTCCTGTTAAACAAAAATCATTACTTACAGTCTTTTCCTTAGCGGAGTAGTACAATTGTTACAAAAGCTGTTGTGATTTACATACATTTTTACTATTTTTTCTTTGCTAGAATACCAAATCTCTTCTCAATGAGGGATCTGACCACTAGTTGGCATTGTTACTTCACTCAAATAAATAGCCTTTAAACGAAGTGTTGAGCTACAAAGCCCGACTTCTACATTTTTGAGCTCTAAGTTTCATTTTTCAACATCTGGACATGGTGATGAGGGAAAAGGGAAGGAACAAGTAATATGTGATAGGAAAATTATTTCCCCTTCCCCACCCTGTGTATGTCTTTCAGCAAATTTTTAGTTCCACCTTAAATTCTGAAAGAGTGAAGCAATGTAAAGTGTATCTGTGGAGGAAAAAACCCCAAACCAAACCACAGCCATAGTTATGCACACTTAACTGATACAGTCCAGGCTGTGAGTGTAAACCCAGTAGTGTTCCCGGGTCAGGAAGCTTAAATAACAGAAACACAACTGTTGAATGCAAACATGAAGTAAAAGAACTTTATACCCCATGAGCTGTTCTTTCTGCTACACCAGAGCGTTTAGTGGTGCCTTATGCTCTGAGCTGCTGGTAACAAAGCAAGTGCCAGGTTTTCTGCATGGCAATTCTATCAGTCGTGGAATAAAACAAAGGTGTTTTTCTCATCTTTCCAGGAAAACTGGGATGATACCTTCGTGGGTTAGAGTGCAAAGAGGCCTTTTAGGGCAGAATCTGCCTGTGCTGCTCAGCCCCTGGCCCATTCACTCTCAGGCTGCTTTGTCACACACAGAGTGGGATGTGGGATTCCTGCTGGCTCTGCTACCCATAGCTCTGGTGGCTCTGCTGTGTGAAATTGGGGAGCCCTTCTGAGGTTCAGCAGCACAAGGTGGCTCTGGAGGTCCCTGCAGACAGGGAAGTGGAAAAGAGAACAGGTTGTCTCTCTGTGTCCCATCAGTGGGAGAAGGAGTTTCACCTTTTGGAGTCTAACCTCTAGGACTGATATTGAAACAGTTAATGGTTTGCTTTAGCTGCAAATCAATCTTCCTTTCAATTAAACCTAACATTTCTGTAATATAGAAGCAGGATTTCAAAAATATCCACTTCTCAAAGGAAAATGAACACAACCTGAAAGAGCTGCTGTAGAACAATAAGAAAGATGTAATCTCTGTAATACTGCAAATCCTGGCTCATACACAAACCCACAGACTGACACTGCTTGCACATTAACTACAGTGAGTCACAGTAATGTTCTCAAATTAAATCCTCATCTACACTACTGACACACTTTAAGGCCTTAGGTATGTCTCATCAACACTCTTGAGCTCTAAAATACACATAATACTTACCCAGCATTACAGAGATTAATTCATTAGTGACTGCAAAGTGCTAGGTAAATGTTTACAACAATTAACCAGCAGGATGTTTTCATCACCAAAACAGAAAGAAATATAAAATGCAAGCAGCATCAATGTGAATGGTGGAAAATAAAAGCAAAAACTTCCTTCCATTCTAATGAATGTTTCAAAGCCAAAACAACAAAGAGCAGTCGATCAACCAGGCAGTGGTTTGAGTAACCTAAGTAACTTGACATCAAGTCTTTCAGAAAGCACAGTAGGCTGATATATAAGAAAATTTAAACAGATTTTGCAACTGCTTTGCCTATAAGACTTTCTAAAATCTCATGATAGAAAGCAGCTGATTCCACAATATCCAAGATATCCCTCGCTGATCTAGATTTGATTAAATTAAGCCACTCACAAAATTATGCTGTGCCACAAGGCAATCCATGAATGATCACAGAAGTTATAGCAAGCCATCCCCAAATTTTCCACTACTGAATATCTTAGCAATTGTTTTCCTTTGAAGGAGCTGTACATTAGAAATTCTCAATGAGTTGGAGTGAGCAGATGCAATGCTGCTTCAGACACCCATGTTTCCAGTCTAATCTTCCTTCTCTCAGGGAGAGCAACTGAAGAATGTGTGATGGTTCCTGGTCTATAACAGACTGGAGTCTGATATCCAATTGTACTCATTATCAAAATCTATATAAATGCCATCTACTTTATTTAGCATTAAAAGCTTCCATCCTTTGAAGATAAACAGGTTAACAAGCTTTAAAATCATTAATGAAGTAAGGCTTGAGGAATATCTTTCTGAGCAGCATAAACATTGACTCAGCTAACATCTCATGCCATCAACGAAGAAAGATCACTAGCAGACCCAGGCCAAGATGCTGTGGGAAATAAGTGGAAGGCAATAACAGCTGGAAATATTTGGCACATACAATAAAGTTTTGAAACGCTTTGGATACTGGGTTTCCAAGCTCTTTTTTTCTTTCTTTTTTTTTTTTTTTTAAACCACAAAATATTTCATTAGCACTTGTGTGAGAAACAAAGTCAGAAACACCCAGGTGTGGTATGAATGACCATGGTTACCTGCCATGAAATGATACAAACATCCCTCTCCTTCCTCCCTCTCCCCCTCCAATTATCTATTTGCAGAAAGCATGTAACAGCACATCTTCAGAGCTAATGTTCTATGAGCTGGGTAGGAATACATATCTGTCTGCATACATTACAATTGGGAATCCAGTCTTCTTAGGCTACTTTGCTAATTAAATGGGGTTTATACAATTGTGGTGTAGGTCTGTCCAGCTTTGCATTTCCTAATGGTTTCCAAACACAATGAGCAATTTCGGCTACATTTGACAGATGGATTGAGGTTCGAAATTCCTAAAGTGCAAGATTTGTATGGTAGAAGAAACCAGCAAATTTCCCTGTGAAAGGAAAGGCTGTGACAGGGAATCAGCAGCTCCTTGCTGAGCTGGGTGTTGGAGGACACACTGCTCAGAACTGGGCGTCCTGCACAATGCCTTTTGCTCATGCACAAGTTTGCAGGAAGATGACAGTGTTTGCTGGGAGAAGAAAGGCAGGAAACAGCAAAAGGGGAAAAAACCTACTGGTGGAGGCCTCAGAAAAGATACAACTGTTAAATCCAGAGAGGTTTTTATAATTCATTTTATTTATTTTTTTTACTGGCAGAA
>VZTT01044148.1:19149-93431 GCA_013400855.1 Buphagus erythrorhynchus | reverse complement strand
GGAGGCGAGGCAGCCCGCCCGCCCGGCTGGCAGGCAGGGGCGGGAGCCGAGCGGAGCGGCGTGTCCCGTCCCGCTGCCGGGCCGCGGGTGGGAGCGGGAGGATGGATGCATGGATGGATGGATGCAGGCAGCGGCGTTCGCCGGCGCTGCGCCGCACCGCGCCTGGGTCTTTCCTTTCGGCATCGCGGCCCCTCGGCCGCCCTGTGTGCGTGTCCCGGGGTTAGTTCCCTTTGTTCTCGCACTCTGCAGTTACACAGCTCCCCGCCCCGAGCTTGCCCTGGTACCCGGAGCGGTCCACTTGGCTCTGCAAACTCCTCCAGGAATAGAACTACCAGTTACGCCGCAGGAAGCCGTAATTCATCCCTTGCTGAAGTGCTTAGTGGATGCGCCAGCCTCAGTGTTGCTAAATTGTCTGCAGGCTTCGCCTTACCCCGACGGGTAAATAAACACCTAGAGAAAGCGTACGCCAGCGCTGCCGAGCCTCTGTTCCCGTTGGCACAAGCTCTCGGGGAGCGGAGCTGGTGTCAGCAGGGCAGCCGTGCTGCAGGGTGCTGGGCACTGCGCTCCCCGGCTCGGCAGTGCTGGCCCTGGGCTGCGCAGGCCGGGATGCCCGGCCTGCTGCTCCCTGCCGCAGCCACCGCCGAGCCTGCTCCTGCAGCCCTCTGCTGTGCCTGAGCCTCAGCGGTACCGTGCCCTCGACGCTTTGTTCCACGGCCAAGTGGCTGTGTGTATGCGTATTACAGGAGTTTCGTGCACATAAAGATGTCTCCTATCGTTTGTGGTTTCAGTAATACCCACAAATTCATTTTCGGTAGAAACGCGTCTATTTGTACACGCAGTTCACACTGACCTGTGTCAGAACCTGTTACTGCAGAGGAGAAATAGATATTTTGGGTTGCTTGAAATGCAACTATTTGCTCTGTTTCATCAGTGCAATTTTTTTGTAAAAATACACGTTCAACCAAAATTACATTAAAAAAAAAAAAGAGAACACCGAAAAATATTTCTCTAGCATGAACTTCACCTTTAATTTCTAACTTTTCCTTCCTCTCATATCCCATCGTCTACAACTCTTTGAAAAATCAGACTTCCTATTCTCTGTACCACTACAGGGCTTCAGAGAGATTTTTTGAGAATCTAAATAATCATATGAGTTAGCACAGGACTGGAAATTTGCCTCCAGGGGCACTGAATCCTTTCCCTGCTGCGGCAAGCAACCACACCAATAATCCCATTCATAAATATGCTGAGTTCCCTCTTAGAACTATGAAGTTTGTTTGCCACACTGTTCTAGCTAGCAGGCTACAACCTATGCTCTCTGTCCCCTAACTCTGAAGAAAAACAAAATTTATGCTGTATTTGATTAATGTATATTTTTGAAAAATAATTTTAAAAGGACCTTGCCAAGCGTTACTTCCTTTCCCAGAATTTACCGTTTGGTCTTCCTCTTTCTCAGAAACACTTTAGTAAAGTGAGCATCTTATTAACCATCAATATTCACAGAGAACCATAGTATCAATTATTAAAATATGTTTATTCACTAATGTCTCCTTTGATCGTTGCTACTACGCTTCTCCTGAAAAACTGAAGGTGTAGTTCTTGGAACGTGCCTTCTGTTTGCCGCAATTCCTCCGAAGGGCTCAGAACCTAAGGCAGCATGAAATCTGCATGGGCAGTAGCTGATAGACTGCCAATCAACTGTTCAGGTGCCAAACGCTGAGTGTGAAATTGGGGCCCACAGAAAGTCCTGGTATTTGATATCACTCAGGTCGTTCCTGCTCTATGCTAATCCCTGCCACTCACAGTTGCAAATTTCTTATTAATAAAGTGTGTACGTGTATGGTTGGTCACCCTAATTGTTGTCTCCAAATACTTCCCTTATGATGACAGCAAGTTCGCTTACATTTGTAAATAGATACTCGGTGTAAATCACCTTGGAAAAATCAAACCTAAAAGCACATGTGTATACTTTTTAAAAGAAAAACCCTCTTGCAGCAGGCTAAGAAAGAAAACACATCTTAGACAACATTTACCTACAAGGAGAGATAGTCTTCTACACTTTTGTTTTGTTACTAATTGCTGAAAATGTAACAGTGGGCTGAAATCTGTCATGTTGATCTGGAGCTTAAACACGTATTTTTCAGTAACACCTGATCAGTAAAATTTTGTTCTATCTATATGGCATAGACAACTATTCATAGGCAATTTTTTTTTAATTCAGTATGACTTCAAAATCAGATTCATTATCATCTTACTCCTTATAAATCAAATATCAGCGCTCTGTTTTGAAATTCATAGTTTTTAACTACTCCTAAATTTTTGATCCTGCTCAGCGTTATATATTGACCTCAATGTGCTGAATCTAAATTGATACTTTTTATATGGATTATTAAATGTACTACATAAATAAGTGGTGCTATGCAATGGTTTTTTTCTCTCTATAGAGCATATAATTATTTTATTGCTTAGTATACTGCTTCAAGGCTTCAAAATAATTTCTTGTAAAGAGTTAATCACTGTAAATTGGGCAGAAATGACCCCTTGATTAATAACCAAACAGAGGTATACCTCTTTCAGAAATAAAATGCCTGTGATGTACATACTGTGAACATAATGAGGTTGTAGGTTCTGTAGAAATGACATAATTTTCAGATTAATTACAATGTGACATGAATTTAATGAACATATTAACAGCATATGCTAATGAAGAAAGTATTGCAGTTCACATCAGAAGGAGAATAGGGCTGCATGTAATTTCAGGAAAAAATGGGAGCCTCTGACATTACATGTTCCAATTACAGTCATGAAACCAAACAAATACAATCCATTCATTGTCATCTATCTGGCACCATCAAGAAGCTTGATGAACTTTTATATGGTCACTTGTAATCATTATTTCAACAGAAACCAAAGGGAAAACCTGCAGATAATCTCAATATATACCTGCCCATTCAAAGGCAAAAAAGGGTGTATGTCTTGTTTTACTTAACATGTTCATGTTAACTATTATCACTACCACAGCAATAGGATCTAAGATTACAGAGATTTACGTCCTGAAAACAAATAGTTAAATAGGAGAGAAGATTCTGCCTGCAGAATCAGTCCTCTCTGCCTCTACGGGTAACATCGCCTTCAGTTTAATTTTGTTCCTTGTTTCTCATGTCAGCTAATAAGATTGCTTTCGTGTAAGAATGCATAAAGAAAAACAAAACAAATCAAGACAAACAAAACAACTTGAAGTGTAGAGGTTTCATTCAAAAAAATTTTTAAAAAGAGGAAGAATAAAAAAAGGACAATGGGTCAGATGACAATCTCTAGTATTACCGTCTGCCTTGTTATTGTTTGAAAAGCACACACAAATGTCAGTGGAAACAGACAGGAGAGCAATGAAATTTGCTTTACATAAAATTATGCTTAAAAAATGTTATACATCTTTTTATAGTGGAGTTAAGGTGTTGCCTGCTAGAGTTGTGGCTTATTTTTCACTTACATGTGTAGCTTTTAAAAACATGAAACACCTCTATTAGTGAGTTTATGTTCAGCTACTACAAGGGGTGAGTGAACCTGTTCAGCTTATGCTGAGCTCTGACTCTGGATTCTCTATACTGCTGTGTGCACGCAGACACTTCAGGACTTTAACCACTGCCATCTACATTCTAGTCATCCTGTGGCAATTGGATTTCTCAGAACAAGAAAGAACTCATGGTAAAGCTGTAGAATTCAGATAAGGCGTGTAGGAAAAATGTAGGCAGAGGATATTGGAATCTGCTGGATACTAGGAGGAAACAGAATTTGTGGTCAGTTGAATTTTACAGTTCATATATTTTCTTTTTCTGTTGCATTCACTTCTGGGTAACTTTATTGCTTTAGTCTCTTGCTTCTTTGTTTGTAGTCTCTTGGCCTTTATTCATTTATTTAATTAATTAATTTTGGTATTTCTGCTTCTGCGGCTGCCTCAGAGGGCAATATTCCACTCCATGTCCCCAGATATCTGTGACATATTTAGGTTTAAAAATTAGAGAGCAATTTATTTATTTTTAATATAAAAACAGTTGAGGAAAAAATACTCAACCTGGACTCTAAACTTTGTGTCTGCAGGCTGTTTTGCTACACATGTCACCAGTTCCATGAAATTGCTTCAGCTCCACCCTCAGCGGATGGCTGGGCTGGCTTTTGTTGCTGTCTGGCTCCTACACAAAATTGTCTGGATAGAGTAAGTTCTCCTTTGCTCAGATGGTCCAGTTCATCAGTGCTTACAAAAATTAAGCCCTTATGAACTCACATAGACATATACTATAATTGTTAATAGTATACTCATACTATTATTATTCATTTAGACCTTCAGGTTGTAGGCTATCTGTGAATACACAGTAAAGCAAGGTAGCAATAAAGAAATCATTCTGTCCACCTATGTATGACTGAGCAGTACTATATGCTGAACACAATAGAGACTGGATATAAGACTGTGTAAATATCCATTGATTGCATTTATTTTACAGTATGTTGTTATTGCTTTATTATTTATCCTCTGAAGATTTAAAAAAAGTGTTTTCCTTCCCCTTCTTCCCCATACTCCCATGCACTGGAGGTCTACAAACAGTGTGAAAGGCACATGCCCTACCCCAGTGATCTTAACCTGCTTTGAAACCAGATAAGACAGTAAGGATAACAAACAACAGGAGAGAAGGATGGGAAGAGGGCAGTAAGATTACACAGTTGCACAGTTTAGCTATATGCTTAACTTGATGTATAGGCCTTCAGCTGAACTTGGAAATTTTTCCTCAGTGAGAAAATAGTTTCCATGGTGCACAGATTTATCTGAGGGAGGTCAATCTACTACAGAAGCAACCCGAAAAAATTAAAATGCCAGCCCTTCCGCCTGAGCTTTTTTTTCCCTCATTCCTATTCTATTTTAATTTCATCAACACAAATAAAATATGTCTTTGAATAAAATTCTGCAATTACTACCATACAGTGATTTCTCACACAGAACCTTATCTGTGTCCTAGTCTCACTTAATTGAAGTCAATGAGAAAATGCCAGTTGAAGCTAGTTAGGAGGATCAAGTCTGTAATGCACGAGCAAAATCAAGGAGCACAAAGCTTAATGGAGAGAGGAACAGAATTTTAAACAAATGTCTCCTCTTCAGAGGTTTTGTGACTAGGACCATCTTCCCCATGTGATCCTGAGAGGATCACAGCATCATATCTGCCCAAAGAGTTAGGAAGAAACAGCTGCAGAGAAAGCTGGCTGTTGATGGAGAGGAAGCCATCTATTGCCAGGTTTAGTCCAGATCTTTGCCTTTATTTGGAATATTGCTCTGTCTTTGGCAAATTGATTAGTAGTGGTACAGAGCACCTTCCTCTTTTAGTGAGCTCCTGGAGCACTTTTCTCTGCCCCTTGCTACCATGCAGACTTCACAGTGTGGTTTGCTGGATGGCTTCCCTACTATATCAATCACCTTGTTTGTAGCTGACAGCCCTCCATCTTTTCAATCTGTAAGAGAGTGGCTGAAGTACAAGGAAATAGTTTCATTGTCAACAAAAAAGTGTTCAATTAGACTAGACTGTTGGCTACCCTCATTCCCAAACACCACCCTTGATCCATTATGTGTCAGAACGTACCTGCACTTTCTGGAAACAAAGCTGTGACATATAATCAAAGAATTAGCACAAAAGTTTAGAAAATGAAGACAGATTGGGGTTGCAATAACAAGGACCTCCACAGATCTGATAACTATGTTCTCGTTAATAATGAAAAAGAATGAGGTAGTAAAATATTAATGGAGCATTCATTAATAGTCTTCAGAAATGAAGGACAGATTGCCTTGAAGACTTCACTTACTTTACACTATTTTGCCCTGTTTAATTGGATATAGGCCTGCTTTGTATTAGGCAAAGAAGACAAAAGACAGTGCTGAATCTTCCCTTCATACATACCTATTGAGCACAGGAATCTGGTATGAAATAAGAAGGATGGATGTCTACAGTAAGGTTTTTCTGCCAAATTTGTTAGCAATCTGTTATGCAAAACTTCATGGTAACAGAAATCTGATCAATTACTGACCTCTTTATAACTTTATTTACCATGAGCTGAAGGGAAAAAAATGTGCATAAGCAAAGAATGGCAAGTTGTGACTAAGTGCAGGAGACAAAAGTATTCATCCATCCTCTCCTAATGCCAAGATTTGAACAGGGTGCTCCTGAGCAGATGGTTTAACAGACTAAAGCATTAGTTTGCTGATCCTCTGTGCTTGCTAATTAATTCTTCAGTTTACTAGGATTTAAGATGATTGTTAAAAACAAAGCTTCTCTTAAAATAAACTTTAGGTAAATGTTACAAAATGGTGGTTAAGATTCTAATTTCTGTAACAAGAATGTTGTGTATTTTCTAGAAAAGATGTTAATTATCTAAATGTCCTAAGTGCTATCCTTAACACTTCTGTCTCTGAAATTTTCTTCTTATAAGAACTTGCTTTTGTTTTCCTAGTTAATTAATCCTCTGACTTCCTGTTGATATTCTTGGGTCAAGATTATGTCCTTGACTTCTGTGAGTATGGCATACACACAATCATGGAAGGGTTTAATTTTTTGTAGCAAAATTGTCCTCTCCCCCTGAATTGTTTTAAGCCCATTATCATGCAAAATGTAAAAAACTCTAATATCTCCTTTGTTGTTTTTACAGTCATTGTTATTCTAAACAGTCAGGATTTCATGTAGCAATTTATTTCAGTTTAACATGAAAATGATGAATTCCCATTAAATTTATTAAAATGCAGCGTTGTAGAGTAGCTTGCTTTCTATTAAATTTAAACAGTGGGAAAATAATTTATTTATTTTAGATTTCATTTTTTTAGCAGTTTTACAAACTGATGCCAATTTGATAACAGAAGAACTCCTCTCAATAGAAGTTATGGAATTTATAGCACAGAAATCGAAAAAATAATCAAGGAAAAATATTAGGATGAAATAATGTTTTACAAAGTAGGAAACAGGAAGAAAGAAAGATTAGCACTGGGAAAAAAATCTCCACTTACTAAAGCTAAGGCATAAATTTTGAAGACACATCTGTTGCTTGCCATGCCAGTATTGATGGACTTCAAAACTTGTGAGTAGACTCAGAGGTCTCTCCAGACAGTTCATGATGGCTTAAAAGAAGCTCCTCTGCCACGGTCTTGCTTTGACCCAGGAGATGCTGTGAAATTCTGCACCTGATTTTCGTGTCCTGTTCTGTTACCTGTGAGTTTGTATGTCTTTCATGATACCTTCCTTCAGGTAGGGGTTTGGATTTACTGGTGAGAATTCAGATATTTATGTTATCTCTGTAACTCTTCCTTCTGTCAGAAACATTATTGGTTGTTTGTTATGTTAAAAATTCTTGGCAATTCTCCTTTCAGAGCAGCAGATAAGAATTCTTATTACTATTGTAAGGAATTCATAGCTTGCCTCGTTCTATAATCTATCCATCTTGTAAACCAAGAAAAAGCTATTATTATAGATGATTCAAGGCTGAACTTTTTAGTAAGCTGTCAGTATGCCATCTTCATAAAATCAGTTTTCAGCTCTTTTCAAAAAGTAACATTTTTATCCAGAATAACTGCAAGGAATTTTGAAATAGTTTTAATATATCCTTAACAAGGAATCTACACTGAGGCTGCTGAGAATACAACATATTTGTTTACATGACATATGAATTGAAATGAAAGTAACACAGTAAGTTGCTCAGGGTGAATTAATGTTAGTAAAATTGCATTTTTAATTTCAAAAATTTTAGATTGGTGGTTTATTACCACATCAGTCAAACAAGTACCAGAATACCATGTCCAGACAAAGCTCAGTATTTAAAAGCTGCTAAGAAAATTTAAAAGAATTTAAAAATTAATGACATGTTATTGAAACCTTACTTCATATTGAAAGATTATATTGAAAGAGTCTGATCTCTTTAAGAAAGAAAGAATTAATGTTTTTACCCTGTAATATGGTAATTCAACATATAAAGGTGAATGCATTTTGGAAGATCTGATGAATGAAAACCGAGCTGACAAACTGAAAATGTAAGTCTAGCTTTAGAAGTAAGGAATATTAAATTCTCCAATAATATTTAATTGGAATAATTTAAGCAATGCGTGCTAGATTCTCTGCTACTTTAGATCACAATTAAATATTCTTGTTCAGCTCACCTGCTAAAGAAATTAGGAAAATGCTGAGGTCTGCATTAACTTGGTAGTCCAGAATAATGATCACAGTAAGATTTTCTGGACATAAAACCCAAGAACAGTTTGGGTTTTTGCCTTTGAATCCCAGTATCGTGACCTGGAGACAAATGTTGGCTGTTAAGCATAGACAAGTAAAATACAAAAAAAAAAAATAAGGTGTCCCATGAGTAGTGGAACTGAAGAAGAGGGATTCTTTATAGATTAATTCTGTATTAATGCTGTATTTCCCACATCATTACACTTCCTGACACCAGCTGCCTTGCAGATCCCTAAAATCTCACCTCTTCAAGAATAGATTAAGTCCTTCCTATATGCCCAAGACCACAGTGATTCCTCCAGTTAATATTTGGACTTTGCCATATGGAAAACCCTAACAATAGAGAGGTCTTTCACTCAGTGACAAGTTTTAATGAGAATTTTATTAATTTACTTTCTCTGAGATCATCATCTCTCCTTGAAACATTTTGGAAGGGTGTATATGGACAAAAAGTTAGTGGAAGAGAAAGGACAGGCAGAAAGGCAGATGGGCACAAACAAAGTGCAGGAATTCACTTAGTTACCATGCTGGAAATGATCAGAAGAATTGTCCTTATGTATCTGCTTGATTTATCATAAATTTTAATGAAAACTTCAAGAGGCTGAGACTGCTTCAATATATATCAAGCCCAGAAAAGATCCTGTGCTTCTACCCTTTGCTTTACACTAGTACAGGACAGTACCCAAGGAATAAGTGTCACTTTATTCACAAAAAAAATCTAGTCTTCTCCAAGTTGTACAAGACAGGTCACTTTACTGCACATAGCAATGCTGCACAACAGTTTGGGAAGAAAGCAGGGGGGAGAAGAACAGAAGAAGATTATATTTAGAACTCTGAGAATATTTAGGGAGTCGAAATCTGATTGCCAACCTTGTAACTTGATCTACAAATCTGAAATGCACATATGGTTGATATTTTTCTATTACATAGCATTTATTTCTGGAAGTCTTTTCACTTTTGTCCCTTTTTGATCTGTAAAAAACCAAAACATTTTCGGCATGGCCTTAAGCTGAAATTTCAAATGAACATGAAACATTTAGTTCATTTTACTAGCCAATATGGATGGCTATCAGTAGGCACTCCAAATATAGTATGTTCTTATGAAAAACTGGTACAAGATTGTAGTTATAGTGAAGTCTTTTTACTTTTCAGCACACAAAAAAGAAAGATAATGTGAGCTGAGAAAGCACTCTGTACTATGTATTTCATTTGGGTTATCTATTTGTCAGTGACTTTTTAAATCATAGCTAATTATAAATGATTCATCCAAATGTTTAAAATCCTACAGAAATGTTTAAATAACTCATGGTTTTTACTGTATAGTACTGCTTTAGAATATTATGTTCATCTTAAATCAGAAGAATAATGACACTTAGCACTGTCATATCATCATACAATTGTTATCTTTTGTGTTGTTTTCAGTTTATTTATTCCTCAGTACCCTTTATTTGTGCAAATCAATTCTAGGCAAGTGAGCCTGCCACTCCACCAGCTTCTTATTTCCTACTTTCCAGATGTGACAAAGCTAGAAAGCTTTCCAAATTCTACAAAAGTTCTGGGCTTCATTTTGCATAGGGTACAGGTGAAAATTCATATAGTTTTTATCACTGTCCCTGTCCTTGCAAGTTTATCTTTTTCAGAAGGGTTATAATTAAGTATTACAATAATAAGTCTTGAGCCTGGCTATAAGGTTACAGATAATCATGTGAATAAGTTGAAAATGGATTTCAGATTTCCACTTTTGATTAAACTTTCACTACACAATTTTAAGTCTAAGTTGTGATGCTAGTTAGAAGGCACATTTCCTTAGGTTTTCTGTGTTTTTAGTGGCATCTTGCCCTGAATCACCTTCAAGGAGAACTGCCTGTCTTTATTCATTTTGTGGTGGTCTCGGCAGATTTGAATCTTAATTCAAAAATGAAGTTTGGGTGTCTAAATTTACTCAAGGTGAATATTTTCTTACTTGTAGTTGTCAATTCCACTGCAATTTCTTTGATTTTTATGGAATAATTTGATCTTTCTGCTGATATAGAAGTAAAGAATGTTTAATACTGTGCTAATTACCATCTTGATTTGTTTCTTAGATTACATCAAACCAAAATAAATGTCCTTTGTTTCTTTTAGGGTGAAGAAAAAGTTGATTTTTAGAAAGTGCTCTATCCTGACAATAAGCCACTGTCACTTCTGTTTAGAAAAAATGATAAATCCTCTCTTCTTAATCCCTTTCAGATTTTCCCACTGTATGTGAGGTGCTTCACAAATGTTTGATAAACATGCTCCAAAGAAATTCAAATCTTGCAGCAATTTAATGGAAATAAGTCAGAAAACTGGAGAGAATGGTAAACAATGTTTGCAGAGATCTACAAGAAAATGAAGGTTTCCATAAGACTTGAACTGAATGGATCTTTACAAGAGGTTGTGCAAACTGTGAAGTTGATATTTTCAACTCAGAAACAGAATGGTACACATAATTAGTGAATTCTATACTGCAGTGGTTTTTTTTTTTCCTTTGGAGAGGATGCAGAATCATTTGTTTGCATTTCTCCCCACTGCATAACTATATATTTTCACAATATTTGTAGAAAAAATACTTCTGAGATTTCTAGATCCTTGTAATATTTGACAGGAATTGGATAATGGATTCAAAAGCTGGAAGGTGAAGATACACTGACAGCATAAGACAGCTTTCTACTCTTATGAAACCTGGCTAAAGCCTGAGAAATTTTGTTGCCCTCAACTTTTGAGGGCAGTGGAGCAACAGAGCCCTTCAGAGTGCCACTTAATACTTGTAAATAACAATGTCTTCTCTGCATCTTACTTCTCACAGTAAATGAAATGTAAACATAAGTTTCCCCAGCTTCAGCACAGGGGACCATGCAGAACATCTGGTAACATTATTTTTAATTTCTTAGGAGTGGAGCAGCACAAGCTTTATGAGTAACATTCAGCATCTTTTTATCTTCTAGTAGAAATCTGTTTCACTTTATGAACAAGGAAATATGTCATAACCTAAGAGATTTCTTCAGGAAACAACAAAACAAGTAGATCCAGGTATAGCTGTTGCTGCTGGCACTAAAAAGGTACAAACACTTGAGCTTTGTCTTATTAATCTCAAATAATACTGACTTAAATCTTTACCCTGCTACCCAGGAGACGGAATTGCATCATCTCAGCATAATCTGTGCACAGTATTTCTCAACCCTCAAACACAAAGCCCAAGTCTTAATTTAAGTCCATCAGCTGGGATAGGAGATTCATCGACATATCAAATGAATAAATCTTCTTTACGATTTCAACACCTCCGTGGTGATTTTACAATTTTTTTTATTGCTTATCTCCCTTTCACAGTTAAGTGGCTGATGAACTTGCTGATTGCCAGTCTCCCTTTTCTAAATTTTCCTAAACTACTGGGAAAGTAGTCCCTGGCTGAGAGGGACCAATCTTTGGTGGATTCATTTCCTCTCCATGAAGTATGTTCCTGAAGCTACAGACATCCCCAGAGAGCGATACTACGGTTTTATTTTCTCCACATTTTTGAAGCTTCCCAGCTTTTTGAACCTGTATACATTTACAAAACTACATTTTATTTGTGGTACCAATTCATAAAGGTCTTTGTAAAGATCACCAACTTACACATAGAGAAGGTGATCCATGAAGTACTCACAAGGGCAGTAAAATTCTTTGGAACTGCTAAAATCAACAAGAATAATATTCTTAAGGTTCAGTTTCAAGATCCTGTGCTTGCTTTAGGCATGCCTGCAAGTAGTCTTTATTAGTATTTTAATTTAAATTCTATATTTAGGAAGTCTTTCTTTAAATAGATGGTATAAGTTTGTTTCACTGCTTTTCAAAAATCTTGTAATTCTTGCTTTCTGTGTTTCCAATTATAATGAATGTTCTTTTAATTGCACTTTAGCCTGATTATGCTTACTCTCATAATGAACTCTTGTGTCTTCCAGTCCAGAAATGTCTTTCTATTTTGTTAACTGCTCTTCTTGATGAAGCACCTACAGAATTTCTGTTGATTAAATTAATTCCTCATTTATACAGTCTTTTAAATCAGGTGTCCAAAACAGTAATTAAATGATAAAGACCTGAAGAAATAATTTTTGGGGTTTTTTTCCTTCTGTAAAATAATTATTTTTTGTGACAACTCTATCATTATTTTGGGAGTTTTGTGTTTGCTTGTTTGTTTATTATATTTTTCTTAAACTATAATTCCAGTGGGAATATCTTCATGTTATTTTGCTATTTAAATATTTCCCAACATTTTAGTGTGGACATACTGCATTGTCTTCAGTAGTCTTGATTTTCATTGGTTTAACAACTGTTCTTTCTCTGTACATACGTGATCCTAATATAATTTAGGAAACACAGTAAAAATTGAAGAAGGCATTCTAAATAAATTACCTCTCAGGGTTTATGGTAGGAAGACTTTACTAAAAAATTCTCCCTGAAATTTGAGGTAGTGGAGTAGTATAGTACAAGTCTAATTTATACCATGTTGTTCATTTTAATTAGGTTAGTGGACAAGAAAATTCAAATTGAAGGTAGGTTACAAATAATGTCATTTATTTATCCATGAAAAACACATCAATGGACCAGAAGAGTAAGCTTTTCTGAGCAACATGGACATTTTCCTTCTGAGCTGTGATACAGAGAGTGGCATGGAATTGCAGACAGATAGCTCAGTCAAGGTTAACATTCAGTTCTTAGACTCTTCATTAAGACTGCAAGATTGCAAGCTGATTACATGTTTAGATGCATATTTCCACAAAGAAACCACCATAATTTACAGAAAATATACGTTGTATGTTGAGTAACTTGGACGGTTTTTTCAAAGCTTGAACTGGTTTTTCACATTATCAGTTTGGCAGCTCAGGACTGTTTTACAGAAATAGATGAGTAATCTCTGGTATCCTGAACCTATGTCATGCAACAGCTTCAGACAATAAATCCAAAAAGAAAATAGTTCACCACATCATTCTTTCATAGAAATAGTTGGTACTACAAGGGAATAGAACATAAGTGTAGTGCCTCTTTTCAGAACAAATGCTCATGACAATTTTTCTGAGTAAAAAAGGCCACCACCAAGATAAAAAATATTGAAGCGTATGTGTAAAGTAAGAACAACAATATTTATTAATAATGAGCATACTGATAACTCAGAGCTCAGTGAGAAGTTTATATTATTCAGCTTGCCTGGCAAATCTCAGCAACTTGTTTTCCAGGAATTCAACATCCATGAAAAATACTTCCCAAGTATTTTAAATGATGAGGATGATATTTTGCATTTCCGAGGTTGCCTAACCCCAATTTGCTTTCTTTCTCATTTGTACTCTGTAGCATCCAAATGTGATCTAAATACAGGTATGTATTTAAACCTAAGTTCTCTTTTCCCAGACTGATTCTATTAGTCTTGAATCCAAATAAATAAATTTAAATAAGTGTCTTTTTCACCCACAGTTAATTGAAGATGCTGATTTAAAATATTAATACCTCTAATTAGTAACAAAATGTTCCAAAGTCCAGTCGCATGTTTCAGGACCTTGGAGAGTGCCTGTGGTTCCACCATGTGCTCGCAAAGACATGCACTAAAGTAAAACCAAGACTAAGACAAAAAGATGGCAGGAAAATGATTGTGCTTCAATGAGATTGGTAATAATGCCTGGAGTCTTGGAACACTACAAGATCCACCTGTGGAAAGAAAAACTGTTAAACTACTTTGAGAATATCATACATGAAATCATGTTCTGCGTGTTTTGGATAGTCTGTTTGGTCAGGTGGAAGAAATCCAAAATAATTTTATCCTAGTAGGAATTTATTGATATTTTTCAGTTTGGTTTGGTTTTGGCTGTGATTTGATCCAGTTGCAAAATTAATATGGATCAAACCTTACTTTGATAAAATCACCCCATAGAATTTACAGGAATGTTCTGTTTTAATAAAGAAAATAGATTCAGCAGAAAAAGATTCAGCAATAGCTTTGCCTATTGAGGCAGATCTGGACTAATTTGGCCTTCATTTCAAAAATGGCCAAGAAGACATCTGTATTTATATATGCATGTTATAGTACATCCATAGCAGTCTGTCTTTTCATTCTCATGCAACAACCACTTTTCTAAATGAACAACAGGAGAATTTTCAGAAAACATTAGCTGTAGTCTAGACTTTTCTGTTTGTTTCTGCTATTGAAAAGCTTGTTTCAGACTGAAAATAGGCTGACAGAGTGGGAAATAACAGCATCCATTCTGTGGCAGAAAGGTAAAGCAGCTTGATTTGATATAAGCTGAATGAAGGATGTCTCTGCTTATAGCCTCTAGGTACCTAGCTCTCTAGCACCCTTTCAGATCCATAATGTCTCTAAAGTAGATATGGAACCTGTAGATCTCTACTTTTCTAGAGTGGCAGCATAACAGGGACACCTAAAATGGCATCAGTACCTGTGGTACCATCCTTTAAGGTTCATGGCAAAGAGATGCTCTTCTGCAGAAATAAAAGGGGGAGCGGGGTAAGCAATTGGACACAATCAGGAATCAGTGTTACTCTGAAGATGTGGTATTTAGAACTCTTTTATGGCTTGTGAACATTGTACTTTGTAATAAGCCAGAGTGTTTATTTAATTAATTGCAGCTATAGCAGATAAATCATACATGACTCACATCTCAGAATGAGTGCCTACTTTTTCTCTTCATTTCTGTCACCTAAGAAGATGCCAATCCCAAAACACCTTTTCTTTTTGTTTGTTTATTGGTTGATTGGTTGGTTGGTTGGTGGGTAGGTTGGTTGGTTTTTTGGGTTTTTTTTGTTCTCTTCTCTATTGAGGTAAAAGTAATTTAACTATAATGTCTTTCCTGTTGACACTTATGTTTACACATGGATCCCTAGGTTTTTGTTTTTTCCTGAGATAGTGGGAATGTTTTCCAGGCTTGGTCCAATACCTGGATGACAAACTCATGGTCATGGGCAGACCAGAATCAGAGATCAATCTAGGTTCAAACAGCTCTATCAGAAAGCTTGAGATCCAACCTGAACCAAGGCCATGAAGCAAAGATCAGTAAGTCACAACAGGGAAACTGTAGGTCATGTGATACTACAGTCAGAGAGAAACCAATATCAATGTCCAAAGCAGGCTGTAAGTAATAAAGTTGATAATCTGAAATACAGCTCTGGATACTCTCTGACTTAGGGGGATCTTGCATAGAATAGAGCCAGTAAACAACATCTCCACCTCTCTCTCCATGTGTCCTCCAAGCACGCAAGAACATCCAAAGGATAGAGAAAGTGGGCTGTAAGACTTTCAGACTGAAACTGATCTTTTTTAGCAGTCTTTTTTCTGTTCAATTAATGCTTGCAGTAACAAGCCAAGCAAAATCCTAACACAGACAACTGCTATCTATGAGACAGTGTTTGTGTCTGTAAAGGCAGTAGCCAATAGCTGCCTGCTGGAGGGATGAATCAGTCCCAGGTGCTGAGGGGATGATTCATCATCAGTTGGCCAATGACTCACTACAACCTTGTGCACTGGTTTGAGTCCAGCCTTTAAACATGTATATGTGGATGTTTGACATCATACACTGATACTACGTGTAAGAAAATTGTCTGAAAGATGATAAATCTAATCAAATTTAAAGATTCTCAGGCTATCTCTCTTAACTTTAATCCAGAGAAGGATGCTTCAGAAAGACATGGAACTGCAGAACTATGGTGAAAGAACTACAAATTACAAATGAGAAAAAAAAGACAAAATTCTGCTTGCTTTCAGCCAAACTTAGGGGATTTTCACGATTTCCACCTTAAATTAAAATTACATAAGGCTAAACTTAAAATAGTAAGCTGATGAAAGAATGTATTTATAAAAGCACTGTTGCTATTCTTCACAGAGCACAAAACTCAAGTCAGTTACATCCCATGGAAAAGAAATAAATATATATTTATTGGAGTCCAAAATTCATCAAACGTAGAAGTTCTGAGGGCCTTCTGGTTCTCTGAAACTACACTTGGAATTTGTTCTTGTGTGATGGTTTTTCAATTAAAGGTGGAAAAAGCAAGCAAAGATAACAAAAAAACCTGCTGTGTCTCTATGTTAACTATTAATATTCTGCCTCATTATCTATCTGTTAATCTACCTATCTGTATCTATCTTCTTCTCTATCTGGTAAATATTATTATTCTGCCCAAAGCAGTGAGATGGGTCTCTCAGTCAGTACTCACTGATCTTAAATGTCACCCTTCCTATTTCCCTGTAACCCAAGGGAACATAGTCAAAAGTATTGCACAGATTTTGTTTCACGTTTCTCTTCATGTTTAGATGTCAGTCTTTCTTTCACAGTGTAATATGTCTTCTCTTGTGGCCTTCGTGTTATGTATTTCCTTTCTTCACCTTTTATGTTAATTCAATGTGCACTAGTAATTTGTACACTTTTTCTTTTACTGTATGTACTTCTCTATCTGTTTGGAACAAAAAAAGCCCTCCCATTTATTAATATGAACAGCTTCACAACTAACGTATACTCTATACAATTGTATGTTTTTAAAAATATCCTTAAAATCTTACACAAAGATGAACCAGGGTATAAAGCATGTGTAAAATTATGTGTATGTATGTACATCGAATATGCTGATACATTTGAGTTACCAGGGAATAGAACAGGGCAGCTGAAATCTCCATAAAGTGCCACACCTACAGCTGTTGACAAAAAATAAGGCATATTTTATGACGGTCCTATCACAAAGTTATAGCAGAAAACTGAGGAGGAGGTGACGCATTCAGCTTCAGTTAACACAAAATCGGGTTGAGGGAGAAACCCAGCATGCCTTTAAGGCTAATCTGGAAAAGGAAGCCTTTAGTTTTATTCCCTACACCTTGCCTTTTGACTAGCATCCTTTAATGTAACTGAATTTGAGTATAAACTCCTCTGTGAACATTTGTGAATTCCAAATGGATTTCATAAATCATATGTATCTGTTTAAAGTTTCTTTAAACTTACCTGTGTGAATATAAGGTTGGGGAAAGACGCTCATATTCACAGCTTTTTCCATGTCTGAAGACTCACAGTTCTGAGTATAACTCAAATAAAGCTCTTCCAATTCACTTGCATACAGATGTGTATTAAGAGCACCATCCTTCATTCACAAACGTTATCTGTAGAATGTTTATCTGCCAGCAGAGGCACAGCCCTGCAGAAGATTCCTGCTGGTGTTCACTTCACTTCACCCCTGAGGTGGAGGCAGTCCCCCAGCCCTGCACCCCACTGCTCCAGAGAGACCCAGAGTGACAAGCTGAGTCTCCTCTGGCTTCACCCAGCCTGCCCCAGCACCCAGGGCTTGCCTGGCTGTCACTGGCCCCAGCCTGAATTTGGTCACTGTCTCTGGACTTACTCCAACCTTCCAACCTTCCAACAACAAAAGCAGGTTGGTGAGGGGTGCAGGGCATCTCTCCTGATGACCAGCTCTGTGCCTCAGCCATTCACACTCCTCATCTTCCTCCCTTTGCCCTAAATGACCCTCCTGCTGTTGTAGCCCACCCTTTGAATCATGTCAACCCTTTCATATCCAGACATGGGTAAATCATTATCCTTAAGAAAATAATTGGAATGGCTCTGATTTATCTAATATCCAGACCATTTGCCTCTCAAATATTCCATTCCTCAGGGGAGAATATTCCGTTCTTCAAACCTTAATCGTTTGAAGCAACAACAGTAAAACATCTCTAGGGTTTTCCACAGCTTCCATCGAGGGAGGGATGTGCTTGGTTTACTTGGTTTACTTGGTGGTCCAGGCATATTTTTAGGAGTCAGTCATGACGTGTGATGACCTAGAAATCCCTAGATGATTTTTTCTTCTTCGGTTTTTTTTTTTTTTCTCTTGCAGGGGTTATCAGGTCAGAGATCCTGACAATTTTTTCCTTGCTATAATGGCTTATTCAATATTTTGTTTCCAGTGAGACTGTTGACCCAAGCTCAGGGGGTATATAAACAGGCCTGAAGCAGCCCACCTAGGCATACATATTTCATATTGCTTAGAAATTCCTCCACATTACCTCTAGAAGTTCTACAGCCTTGAGCAAAGTAGGAACTTTGACACCATCCTTGCTGGTACAAGAAATACTCCTTCAAAATGATCATGCCTATTGTAAACAACCATCATAAAAGGTAAGCAAAAAGCACCCTTGGATTAACAAAGCTTGTAAGTATTGATACACTGAAGTCCTCATAATCTGTTACTTGTTCACTCTGGTATTAACCCTTCCTCAGGTGGAAAACTTGAGAAATCTTGTCAAATACTTTAAAAGTCATGCAACAACAAACAAAAATGCCTTCCAGCAGGTAAAAACTGGGATGCAAGTTGAGCCAATGTGCTCTGTGAATGAAGTTGGTACCTACACTCTCATTTGCCAGCTATGCTTTCCCTTAAGACACAAAAGAAATATTTGCATCTCGTAAGTTTATTACTTATTGCCATCTAGGAGGAGGTCTGCTGAAGACACCTGATCCAAATCCTCTTCTGGGACTGCTGCAGCGCAGCCTGAGCAGCAACAGCAAACATGCATTACTGTTGGCCAATCACAACTTTCAGAAATGTGAAGGAATGCTCTTTTGGACTGAACCTGGTCAGTTCCCATGGCTTTCAAGGGCTAACTTGCAGCAGTGCAAAATGCACAAATGCTCAAATACACATCTAAGCATTTTTAGCAATTCTGTCCTCTCCGTCCCATTTTTTAATGAGTAGTCCCACTTAAAAATAAAGTAATTGCACACCTTTTAAATAAAAAAGGCTTTCATTATGCTTTGATCATGTGTATTTTAAACATTGGGGGTTTTTTTCTCACTTCTTTTGGGCTTCTCATTGGCTTTTTAATCTGTATGGGAATTTTACTATTTCCATGTTTTTCACTGTCTTAACTACTTAATGCTCTTATACTGTTCCTTTTCACTATTGTTGAAGAAAACAATTACAAACAGAAAAATAACTTTTAAAATATTACAGTTAGATAGAGGAAAAATACTAATGAAGAAATAAAACTTGCAAAAGAAAGCTTGTTATGGGAAATCAATTATAAATATCCAAGGAATAAACTTACAAAAATTGTATAGTAGGCCACTGCATTTTTTCTACTTTTATAGTGATCCTGCTTCTTTTAGAATTTAAAAAAAATAGACTGCCTAAAATCTAACTATAAAAAAATCAACATGGCACTTTGGGATTGGGCATGAGCACCTTCTCACTCCACACAGGGTTTGAAATGTAAAATTTAGGTTCTAAGAAATATCTGTGCACCTACAAACTTCACAAGCTTGAGCCGAATCACACAAAGTGGATGAAAATAAGGTATTTCAGCAGGATTCAGATCAAGCCACAAAAGGAAGAATTCTGAAGATCTGGCACATCTATAATCTATTAAAACTGAGGAAACTGACCTATTGATGAGCCACCACATTGCTGTAATTCAAACATAAGCAAACAACATTAAAGTCATTGCATTTTAAGCAAACAGATGTGTGAGACTAAGAACTGCTGAGCAAAAAGCTACTATTTTGCATCATTGATTTTCAATGTACTTTCATACTTAGAAACAATTTTTCCAGGCTCTCCTCATTGGCTTAAAATTTCTTGAGGATTGCTAATTTTTATACTGACTTTAAAATTTCCTCTTTTTCTTTATAAGAAACTTCTGAGCTCACAGATTTTTTTTAAGAATTAAAAAAAAAAAAAGGAGGCAGAAAATTGTCCTAATACAGGTTAACTTACAACATTTCCACCAGGAAATCAAACTGTTTAGTAATTCAGCTGGTTGCATCCGTGTCAGCAGGAAGGCCCACCTCACCATTCAGGATGACACTTTTCAAGGTGATGCTAATGGGAGCAGCTTCCAGCCCAGTCTCAGAGGGGCCTCCTGCCACAGCCCTGTGCACAGAGCTCAGGTGATTCTTAATCTGTGTCCATGGCAGGAGCCTGATGCCAAGATACCTCTATTAAAAATTAATGAGTGCTGTAAAAGTCCCTGTGTATCTGCAGTGAATGTGTTTATATTTACAGGCTTATACAAACTCCCTCCTTTTAATATATCAGAGATTTTCTTTTTCTTTTCTATTCACTCCTCATTCTTATTTATTTCCCGTTCACATTCTTTTTTTTTTTTTTTCCTCATTTCCTTCATCTAAAATGTTTTCTTTGTTTCTCCCTTTGTAAGTTCAGTACCTACTTCCTTTATAAAGTACAGCCCTTAGGGTCTTTTTTCCCCATGCTGGTAGTTACGGAAGCACTGTGGGACAAATGCTAGCAAGGTCACTGCAATTCCTATGTGCCCTACTTACTTTAGCTACAAGAGGAAGAAGTGTAATCCATTCTTATAAAATACTTTGGGATCTATGAGTAAAAATGTGCCATGTATGTCCCAAATTGTAATAACTTGCAATTTTTTTACTTGCAATTTGTGTTATTTAATATTTGAAGTCAGCCTGCTTTCCATCCCTGTCAGTACTGATTTACAGCTCATGTCCATTTGTGCTGGTTTATTCTCTCAAGGATAACAGTGTCTGTCCTCTTACCTTTGGAAGCACAATGATTCTTTTGGCCTTGTTTGGATTATATAACAGCTACTTCTAATAATTTATGGTTTTTATGAAGGAAATAGATCCGTGTGGAAGGTTCCATTATCCTGGGTCGGGCTTTTTGATTTCTTTTGGATTGTGTGGGTGCAAATACCACGCGTGCTTCCACCTGCAGATGTTTTCCTTGATCTGGCTGCAATTATTTTCTGATCCTGATCTCGATGTCCTGATTTTATGGCCAAGTTCTGTAATTCTGCACAGACTATAAACACAATCTATTCTGTGCCAGTACAATGGGGAGATGGGGTTTTGCTTGCCACTGCAATAAATGACTGATTTTCTGGTTTTACTGTCAGATACCTTGTTAGTCTCAGGGTTGTGAGTTTGTTTCACATTACATCAGTCAAGAGATGCTTGACACCAGACATTGACATAGCATTGTGAGAGATGTACAAGCTGCGAGTTAGCTCTGATACAACTTACATTATCCATTTCAAATTCTGAAAGCATATATTACCTTTCTTCTTATTTTATAAGATATATATAAGGGTTTTCTTCTTATTTTCTGTTTTGTGTTGGAGCAAACCTAATTTAACTGTTCATAGAGTAACTGAGATTTCAGGGAGTTAAAGTGAGAGGAGATTCTCCAAGTTTCTCAAGATTCTCCAAGGCATTTACAGAAAATTGTTCCACTTCTTTTATTCCACCTTTTTTTATTCTATATGTTCCTAACATAAAATGTACATAGTTTCATGTGTTTTGCTGTACAGATTTTCATGGAAGAGGGAGTCTCTACAAGAGTAAACCACCTAAACAGACGTTTGAGGGTCTAGGCCTTTGCTCTGTACCCCCTTCATTAAACCTTTTATCGCTTTGCTGAAAAGTTCAAGAGTTTACTGGGACTGAGGTAATCATTATTGGCTGGGAATCTTTTGTGAAGACAGATGGCCATTGCTCATCACATTAGCAAGAAGGCTAATATTTCTAGTCTTCAGCTGTTAATGATAGTGTATTTGGAGTAATTCAAACTTCAGGTATCAACTGTGTTTCTCCTGTTCTTTCAATCCAACAATTTATAATAGTGTACTGAATTTAGGAGTATAAGACACTACAGATCATCAGATCTTATGGAGGTGAAAAATCAAGAATACTGTCTATTAAAAAAAATGATACCTCCAAAATAATTTTATGAGACTAGGGAGTTAGCAGTAGATTTTTAATTAATTTTTTCAATATTTTCTCAAGGTTTTAAAAATAATTAATTTCTTGTTTCAGGTTACTTGTTAACACATTCATAAAATCATTGGGGGTTTTTACTTTCACTTTTTCATCAAAAGATGAAAGAAATTGTTGCTCCTTTGCTTTCTGGTACAAGCTTTCAAATAATTGTTCACAATTTTGACAAGCTCCAAAACAATCTCCACACAAGTACCTTGAAACTATAAGCCTCACTCTCTTCCATTTGTTCTTCACTAGCAAGAGGGGCTCAGCAAAGTGTCATAGTTTACATTTAGCCCAAGAAAATGCAGCATGGTTACCTCTGGTGACAGCTCATGGATATAATTTTAATATGCTAAAACAAAGTTTTAGGGAGAAAGAAATACATAGGATCTGTTAACAAGTAAGAGACTTACACAATGCCATGAGACCGCCATGAGCTCACAGAGCAAAGTTCAGGCTTTACAATGTTTTTCAGTGCAACCCTGCTCATTTCTGCTTGTTTTACACATAAGCTAATGGCTTGCCAAGTAATTTTGGGTGTCATTTGAGTTTTTCTGTTGTGAATTGTGCAGAAGTGAAAGAAAATTTTGAATTAGTTTGTGCATGCTGGCTGCAGATTACTGGTGCTCACAAAGAGAGGATTATTACTTGAAGTGGGGAATGGGGGTCATTCTGCTGATAATGCACTACAGTAACCTCTGTTCATTCCTTTCATTCCTTTGAAGAAGCTCAAAATATGATCGCACACCATCGCAACCCCTGCCAGGCAGCATGGACTACAGCAGCCACAGGCATCCCACACCTGCTGCCTGCTAAGCCTCTCACTGAGCAGCAGCGTGGAGTGGCCCTTGCAAGCAAAGGCTCAGACAATCCCTCTCCTGGCTCAACCACCTTCTGGAAGTTCACCAGATCTCTCTTCATTTTAGGCTTTTAAGACCCTTCTGTCATGTGAGGCAATGTCTTCAGCCTACCAATGTGCTGAGGACTCTACTCTGGGATTTTTCTGCCTGCAACACTCAGGCTGAAGTGGTAAACATTCACATAATTTCCTTGATTAAGGGAGAGGAGATAAAACTCTGAAGTTTAAAGAGACACTGTTGAATGTACAGGAAAAGTACAGCTACAGGTATTTCTCTTATGGTGGACAGTGCTTATTTTAATCACTGGCATACCAAGTCACAGTGTTCATATTTCTTCTGTAAATTATTCTTTGACCCTAGAGATGATAGATGTCTCAGTATGACAACTTGCCATTACCCTGAGTTCTAGTTACAGCTCTATTTACTCACACAAAACTTGCAGTGATCCATCCTGGATATTAGCTTTCCCTTTAGAATTTCTACTTAAATTCCTAGGAAAAAGAAAGGAAACGGAGTTTTTGAGACCTTGATGGTCAAGCTCCTTGATAAGAAATCACATCTGTCCAAGAGACTATAATGGGATAAACCTTCAGCAAGCACAGGTCAGTGCTACTCTGCTGAAATCAATGGTGGCATTTTAGGATGTTAAAGGCATGTTATAGCTGAAAAGTCAGATAATCAGAGTTGGGAAGGAGGAATTGTACCACTGCCCATGAAACTACTCAAAAGGAGGTTGTAATGAGCTGCAGGTCAATCTCTTCTGCCATGTCTCAAATGAAAGAACAAGAGGAAATGGCCTTCATTTGCACCAGGGGGTATTCAGATTAGATATTAGAATTTTTTTTCACTGAAAGAATGGTTAGGCATTGGAGTACATTGCTCAGGCAGGTGGTGGAGTCTCTATTCCTGGAAGTGTTCAAGATGAATCTGGATATGGCACTTGGGGATATGGTTTAGGGGTGATTATGTTGGTGTTGGGTTGATAGCTGGCCTACATGGTCTTGAAGGTGTCTTCCAACCTTGATGATTCTGTGATTCTGTGAAACTTTGATTCTCCTCATTGTAGTGTGAATCAGACTCTGAATATCAAGTTGTTAATGTCATCATTTTCTCTGCGGGACTCCAGCTGTGGATTCTGCTTGTCCTTTACAACACTCATGACCACAAACAGCTGGATTGGACTGTTATAGGGAGGGACCCAAGACAAGGCAATTCAGGCCAACATCTTTCACTGATCATTTGTATAGGGCTCTCAGTGTAAAACATTCAGCTCTTGCTTTCAAAGATAGCATTCTTGGAATTCTCCAAAATTTTGCCATCCATCCTGTGTGCTCAAAGCAGGAGTTGCATAGACAGCAATCTGGAACAAGGAATGCCAGTTGCCCTGAACCACCTGAGCACCCTGTACCCTGAGGAAAGCCCTGGTGGCCAATGCAATGCCATCCAAGATCACTGGCTGCACAAGCCACTGAAACATTAGTGCAGGTCATGGTTTTGCAGGGTGTAGGACTTACGACTTACATAACATAAAAATGCTGGTGTATCTACACTGTGCCTGAAGCTCTGGACTAAGGATCCTCTCAAAAATAAAGGCACTCTCAGGATCAGCACCCAACTGCTGTGGACTGAAGGACCCTGAACCAAATTCTGCCTTCAGCAGACCTCATCTGCTTCCAGGTTAGCTGATGGAGCCTGGTTGTGCCCAGGGAACGACGACAGAGCAAGGCACAGGGTTTTCCTGAGTGTAAGGTGGGCACAGCCTGGGAGGTGCTGAGGCATTTTAGATTTGCATATGGTCTGTCTTGGCTCCAGGCAGCCACCACAGAAACCAGACAGAAGAAAATCATAGTCTAATCTGCTTGCTGCAAACTTTCCTCAAAACCTTACAGCACAGACAGTAAGGGAAGTGATCAATACCAAGATGAAGAAATTGCTGCACTTTACAAAAATATATTGTATTCACGGATGTAATTGGGATAGTATTTTTCCTCTAGTAGAGCTATGCAAAGACAGATTATATGTGTTAGGCATCTGGTAGATTTCTAACAAATTGATTCTGAACTTGGAGCTACTGAAAAAGAAGGGTTTGTGTAATTTCCCTTCCCCTGCACCTGTGCTTCCATAACATTTCCTGCCACAGACAATCCATCCCTTGCACCAGAGGGGCAGTCTTCACCACAAAAATGGTGTGGGAGCAGTATTTCAGCAAAGGGAAGTCAAATGATAAACCAGCTGTCTTGTATATATATACTAACATGGTACCTATGATCATGTCGTTCAATGTAAGATCCTTTCAATTTCCTTGTGGAGAAATGGGGATATCTCTCCAGTGCATTGATACAGTCAGTCAATTGAGTGAAACTCCATTTCTTATGTCCCCTCCTTGACTCTTTCATGTTCTCTTTACCCTCTTATCAGATGACAAGCTGTGAACTTTCCTGGTCATATTTTGAGCTCTGAAGGTCCAAGCCTTCTGCCAGCATTTCTCCATACTACACTTTCATTTTATTTTCTCTCTTGCCATCCCAGACCACTCAGGCTCTCCTTTTCTTAAAGGCAATTTGATTAGATATCACTCCTGATTTGAAGTTTTTGAATAGTTCTTCTTCCCTATGAGAGAAGAAGAAACATTCAACAGGAATTACAGGATATATCTCTGTTAGCGAGCATTTATATTCAGCTTCAAAGAGGATCATGATTATTGATAAATGACAATGTCATTGTCACCTCATAGTAAGCAGAATGGTGTATTTCAAGCAACATTTCAAGGAAACTGTTATTTGTAAAAATCAGGTGACACAGCCTGACTTTCAAAGAGTTGCTGCAATTTTTTCCTGTAATTGCTGTTCGTGTTACAAGTTTTATTGAAGTTGGTGCTTGCATATTAAAATGATTTTTAAAAACAGTGGAAAACTGAAGAACAGAATACAGTCTTTTTAAAACTTATTATAAGAATAGAACAAAATCTGTGTATTCTTTGAAAACCCTCTTATTAAATATAGTCATAAATATGTACTTCTGACCCAATATTTCTTTCATTTAGGATAAAAAATCATCCCTGTATAAGATGAGCAGCATGAGTCCTATATACCATGACAACCCCACTGATAAAACAATTAAGGACTTTAAACTCCATTTGACTTGTGCAGGTCTTCTACATGGGGATAGCTTTCTGTGACAGTGCGTAATTATATACAGCTTCAGTGTTTCAGCCTTCAGAAATTTCTTTGGTGATGAATAGTTTTGATGTCAGAATCTTTCTTGATCTTTCACGAGTTTTGTCATTACAAAGACGACATTTGAATCAGCAGATAAAGTCTCTTCTCTAGATCTGTACGAAAGCATGTCTTTGAATGGATTAAAGAATTCAATAAATGCCTCTGGTTATGCCCTTATTAAGCAATCATGCCTTTAATTCTCTGCCTAAATGGAGAAGACCCAATACTAGCACTGAATGTGTGTTGCCACGTACCTTACCTTACTTATATCTGAGTGAAGGATTTAAACTCATTTCAGATTTCTGCCCTTAGAGATAACCGTCCCTACAGTTGAAATACATTAGAAGGAGCAATTTAGATGTGGCTGCAAATTTGTGCTTTAAATGTTGGCAGGCTTTTTCTCTCACCATCACGCTTGTTCCTCTATTATCACCTTCTCTCATGCTTTGACTTCAGTGGAAGTCTAAAAAATGTCACTGCATCAGTGACAGCACAAGTCTAGAGATATTAAGCATCTCAAGTAGGACAGCAAGTCCAATGTGCAAATAGTTTCTTTCTTCTTCGCTACTGTATTCAGCAATGTGCACTAAGTGCTGCATGATCCTCCCATGTAAGTCCCATCGAGTCAGTAATCATTGCTCTCCCTGAGTGCCAGCCTAGGCGTTTACCCCAGAATTACTGGGAAGAGAGCAGATAAATGTGCTCTCACTGCAAAGGGATTTCCTTCCAAAAGACACCTTGGCTTTCCACCCTGGCAGCTCACCATGAGCAATGGCAAGAGAGAAGGGTCTTGGCCAAACACCGGATCGCGTACCAGAGCCTCACAGTGTATCAGACAACAGGTTAAAGGATCAACATTATTACAAGGATCAGCATTACTCAAGCTGAACAGGAACTTCTAATAACCCCCTTAGTGCTGACAGGCACTATACAGAAACAAATGTGAGTGAATAACCACTGGGTGAAAACAAATACAGGCATTTTAATTTTATACTTCTGGCCTGTTATGTAACTTCTGAAATAATGGTCTTTGAGAAGAACATTCTCCAAACCACTTTTTCTTTCTATTTCATGATGAAGTGAAACTGTACTTCTGATTTTACATGACTTGCTGAGATGACAAAATTGAAGAGTCACTGGTTCATCATTATGACTCTTTATGGTAAAGTCAAACAGAAAGAAAAGTCAGCCAGTCCATGTTTTCACACAAAACAGCTGCAGTGCTTTGCAAGGAAGAGGAATAACCAGGCAAGGGAGATTAATAAACTGGCAAAGACAGTAAAATTTTTCTCACCGATTTATTAAAGTACAGACTCAAAGCCATGTCAGAAAAGATCTGTGAATTCAATACACCTGTGATCATGCTTCACAGAGCTTTAAATAATGAAAACCTGCAACTATTATGTTTCAAAGAGAACCATTGGTTTTACACTTACTTATTGTTTTTTTGTTTCAGTTTATAGGAGCTTCAATAAATGAAAAGTATAGAAAAATAAATAAATGTTTATGAATTTAAACAGACATGTTATGCCCATGATTTGAGTTATGCTCATAAATTGAGTTATACTGCTATTTAAAAGAAGCTTAGGATTTAAAATAAATTGGATGTCCAAAGGGAGCTGGTGAGTCTTAAGGGTGACTATATCTTGCACATCTTAGAAAATCCAAGCCTTCATAAGTATATATTAAACAAAAGAAAGCTATTGGATTAGCATTTATTGAGTACAGAAAAAGATAAAGCAAAATGTATTTGGACATGTTCTATATTTAAGCCAAATTATAACTATCTACCATGAAAAGCTTTAAAACAGTTTTTAAATCTTCCACAAATTGCAAATACCAAAGTCTAAGATCAGAGCTTCTGGAAAAGCCTACTTGGAGGTGGTCACAATCTACAAGTAAATGTGTATACACATCAACAAATACATAAGACATGCACAGATAAATACAACAAGAAAGACATATAATATATAAGTTTAATTTTATTATTTTATGTAGTTTAAACTGGAAGTTACAATGACTATAGGCAAAATGAACAAAAAGTCATATCATTATATATTTTCTCCCTCTTGAAATCCAAGAAGCCATGTCTGAGAATGCTTTAAGTTTACAGACACATGTGAAAAGCACAAAGAGACTTTTGCTTGACTTGTGTCTATTGGGAGAATGCGAAGGAAAATTTTTATCTCTTTTATCAGTCTATTATCTCTTAAGTATTGGCAAAGTGGTGGAATTAAATGAATAGAGTTACAGGGAGTTTTTTGTTCCCCATGACATCAAATAAGACAATTAAAGGAGAAAGACAAGTCTTTCATTTGAAATACTGAGCAGATGCTTACAGAGTATGAGCCTTATTGCACAATCTTTTTTTTTTCCTTACAGAAGGGCTACAAATAAAGTAAGAATGAAATAAATTTACTTGATTTTAATCAAGTGTTATCTTTCCTCATTAACCTCTGCCATGGTGTCCAACAGGATTTTTACCAGCATGAAAAATTTTTAGGGATAAAGATGCATTTTGAAACATTTAAGAAACTAGCAGAAGCTACAACTTGGCTGTAAGAGGAATGAGACATCCAACCAGTATTTGTGCTTTTACCACCTCATTAAACAGGGGATTCAGTTAAGATAAAGAATCCTCAAGTGGCTCTATACAAAACACAGGCAACCCTGCCTGACCCGTGGCCTGAAAGAGGGAAGACTCATCGCTCAAGGCTCCACTTCTTTCCAGTGACCTCCCAACAACAGTTCTGTCCTGAAATAATTTCTATCTCTTGCAATTTTGCGCTTTAGCTGTGTTTGACATAAAATGCCAAGTACTGTGACTGAAATTTACTCATGCTTGCAAACATTGCTTTTATTTGCATTGACTGAATCCCCTTGGGCTTCTCTTATTTTGTCTGTAACAAGACAAAGTATAGTCATAAATATTCATGCTGCTGAAAGGTATACCAAGAGGGAACGTGCAGTATGTGACACCCCAAACAGCCCCATCCCCATTTTTCAATTACTTTTGGTTGCACCATGTCTTGGGTAGAAAAGATAATTCGATCTTTTGCTCCTTGGTTCCTGCCTAACGAGAATGCCAGCAGGAGCGTGCCAGTGATGGTGATTTGCTTTAGCACGTGGACACTCATCCAATGGAAATGCTGTGAAATCACCAGCACATTTTACATAAGCCACTGAACAGTCATCAGCGAGTAGGAAAAGGATGCTGCGACATGATCAGTAAATAAGTAGGTGAAATTCTGTCTTGTCTGTAGAGATGTTGGAAGTGAAATCTGCTGCACAGCTTGTGGGTTTATATGAACAGTTTGCTAATTAGAGTTGTATAAAATGACAATTTTTCAAGAAAATTTCCACCCTTCATAGCATCCCAGTGTGAAATTTGATATTTTTTTTAAACCCAACAAATGGGCTATTCTCATATTTTTAAAAAAGTTTCTACAGGCAGTCCAATACCACTGCTCAATGCCGCAAATTTTTCAGTACCACCTCAACGTTTTTTGCTGCATAGATATTCACTGGTTTTTGGCACCCTTCAGCTGCTTCACTCCTCTCTCCCCTGCCTATTTCTGTTGCCCACCAGGATAACGCAAAAAAGTATCAGGAGAGCTCACACAAGCTCACTGTCATTTTTATAAGCTGCAAGTAATGACATTCGTTAAATGAACGCAATAAAACCTAAAAATACTGAAGTGGGTTCATTCTTTTTGAAAGCCTGGGTGTTTGCTGCTGCAAGAAAAAGATCCTTTTCAGTCACACCCTTTGGGCTGTTCATGTGCAGAGTTTGCTGTGGAAATTAATTTTTTTTTAGAAATTCTTCTGGAAAATTTTAGAGAGTATGTCTCTGTCTTTGTTGCCATCACCCAGATGAAACCAGAAAGGTGCAAAAAAGCTGAGAAAGAACAGAAGCCCTATAAAATTCTTCTACACAATTCCTTTTCCACCACTCTGTTGGGCTCTGCTAACTGAAGCTTTTCCCTGTAGGGGTAGCCAGATTAGGAGAGTCTCTTGATGAAGTATCTCTCTCCATAGGGTGTGCTGCCACCATCCACCCATCCATAGGGTGGATGTGGGATGAGAACTGTTTTTGACCTTTGGCCAATCCCAAGATCAGACCAGCCAGAGAAGCTAACTGAGATCAAGCACACTGCTTTTAGCCTGTGCACAAACCCTCCCTCTAAGTCAAGCTGTCCCTCTGTTGAAAGAATAGAAAATAAAATACTTTTAATTCTTCATACTTTTAACTCTTTTTTTTTTAATAAAATGCTATTTAAAAATATGTATCCTGAGTGTATGCCTTGTGAATTCAAGAGTTGGACCTTAATGGAAACTGGCCTGTGCTACCTGCAAACATGGTACTAAGGACAAAATCATCTGGGGGTGTGTGAATGTGTGCACATTGATGTCTGTGTTATTGGCAGTGATGGCAAGGGTCAAAGTGAGTACTTCTAATTAGCTAATGCTGCCCAATGCCAGGTTTTAGCACACAGCTTTCTCAGCCACATTCTTTCTCTGTTTTAAGCATACCAAACTGGGAGTATTCCCAGTATTTTATTTTATTTTATTTTACTATTCTATTCTATTCTATTCTATTCTATTCTATTCTATTCTATATAAATAAAAGTGACCTACATTTCCTAGCTAGGTGGCAAAGACAGTGATTAAAGGGTCAGCTGTGCTCCTTGAGACAAGGAGGGGGAGATCCATGTAATTCAAGAAAACTTGAAAGGGGAGAAAGCAATGGCCTTTAGGGAAAAAATAATAAATCTCTTCAGGACAAAACTGAAGGCTGAGAATATCCCCAGGACTCTGCCACAATACCTTCTCTTTAAGGAAAGACTCGTTCTCCATCTCCTTAGCCTCCAAAATTTCTTCTTTTTACAGTGAAATAAGGAAAGAATTCTGTATGACACATCCATATTCTTGAAACAATGGGGGCTGACAAGTCCTCCCCATTGCCCTCCCCTGTTCCCACAGGTCACAGGGGCCAGTGAAGATGTCTGAGACAGCTGGTGGGATGGTGCTGCCAGCTGGGAATACCTGTGCTGCTGGTTCCAGCCACAGGAACCAGTAAGGAATTACCCAGCTCCTGCCACCACACAGCAGAGGTCACCAATGCAGCCCACTGCCCTATAACAAACCCAGGACCTGCAGTAGTCACCAAAAATCCAGCAGCAGGCCAACACATCAGGAGATAAGCTGTTCTAACTTCTGGGCTACAAGCAAATCTCCTGGACAGTTGCAGGAAGCAGAAAGTGTGACAGAAAGAGGCAAAAAATGCCCCAAATTTCCTAGCCAACCTGCCATGGAGAAATAAAGATCTTTTTGATGCCCAGGACTAATTTTTTCAGCTCAGCTGTTGAGGAAGGCAGCCTCAGAAATGCTTTCCAAGGACACCTCCATAAGCCCTGCTAAGGAGGGAGGGAGGTGTGAGCTATACCCCATCCATTGCTTCACAGCGGTGCAGTGATGGGATGGCCCGTGTAGGATCAGAGAAAGGATCATTTGGTTATTACTCTCAGGCCCTGCTTTCAGCAGAGTGAAGGGACCTACTGTTGCAAACACCACAGAAATAAATAGTTCCCAACTTGAGGCATTTGCCATATGAATAAAGACAATGCCTGGCAGGTGGCTGCTGACCACAGCAGCAGAGCTCACAGGCTGGGGCACGGGGTGTCCTCCAGCTGCACAATTTGGAAATCCAAGGAATTTTTAAAGTAATGACTCACAGATTTCAGCCAGAGTTTTGCCTGAGAAACTACAGGAGCTATTTCTTAATTAGAAATCTGTCCCTCTCATTGACTGCCAATTCAGTTACACAAGCCAGACACAAAAAACATTTCTCTCTTTTTTTCTCTCTCAGTTTTCTCCCTATTTCTTAATCTTGTGCAAGAAAGGGACAAACATATCAAATGGGACTGCACTTTGGAACCTTTACATACAGCAAACTCCTCAAGGTCAGGGGTTTTTAAAGGCTAAATATGTTGTGACAGCTGCAGGACAGGATCAAAGTGGTCTGCAGCCTCACTGGAATCCTCTCCCACATGGGTTCCCCCTACCAGAGGGCGAGGTCCCCATCATGGGCATCCCCAGGGCACTGCTGGACTTGAAGCCTCCTTCTGCCCCTACAGCCTTCCTCTCCAATAAATGCCTCTTCTTCCCTCTGCCTCAGTCCCTTCTCCTGAATTAACTCCCTTGCTATTTTTCAATCTGTACCTTCCTTTGATGAGGAGCTGTCAGCTCTGCGCGTCTCAGTACCTCGGAGTGGCAGACTGAGTTTGTGCAAACCTGTCTTCTGGCTCCCCGCACGGCAGAGCTGCGTGTCTCCGGTGCCACGCTGCTGTCTGTGCTGGGGATGGGTGAATCCCGGCAGGGAGCGGGGAATTGGGGGGACACGGAGGGGGCCCGGGCGGCACGCCCAGCCCCGCGGGCCCTGGGCGCGGGGGTGCCGCGGGTGGCCCCGAGCGGCCGAGCCCGCCCGCCCGCGCTGCTGTGCTGTGCTGCGGGTGATGGCAGCGCCCGCTCCCCGGCGAGCAGCGGCTTGCGGGCTGCACCGCCGTGCCAAGAGCTCCTGCCGGGGCCGCCGGGTCGGGGCTGGGACCCACAGCGAGCGAGTCGGGATTGTCGCTTGTGCTGAAGACGCGCCCGGGCAGACACGGTCAGCTGCAGAGCCCCGGCCAGCGCAGCGCGCCAGCCATGTCCTACATACATTTTATTGTGAAAGCTATTTTCAGCAGTGTTAGGCAGGGATGCAAAACCTGGGCTTGTTCTCTTATGCAGGAATTAACTGCATTCTGAGGTACTTGACAGCAGTAAATTTTGACTTTCTTTGCTGACCCAGAGTGCTAAATTCCACAGGACATGACACACCCTACAGTCCTACCACCTTCAGTGGATACGGTGGGGTCTTTCTGGATGTGGCCAAGGATGCAAACTGGGACAGTTCTGTGAGTAAAAGATGAATCAGAAAAAGTAGTGACTCACGAAGCTGGCTTTCCAATATTATGTCATTAGTGAAGCACAGACAAGTCAGAACACTTGTCACCCAAATCAGTACAGGTTACAATTTCCAATACAAAATCTGGGTGCAGCCACAGGGTAGTTGTGGGGGGGCATTGGCAGCACAGTGGCTCCCTCTCTCCTGAGCAGGACTGCCATGAAGAGAACAGACCTTTAGCACAGCCCTTGTTAAAACTGCCCATAGTCAGTACAAACCTAGGGCTTCATTTTCCTCTGACTTTCACACCTTAAGGTACTCAAATAAACTGGCATCAGATGGTCTTCTCATCTGCAGTGGTGGAATAAGGGATCAGCAACAGGGATTTCTCAGTCAGTACATTAGTGCGTGGACAATATTTACTGTAACCATGGGGATTATTTACAGCCTGGACACCATGACCCTTATCTTTTTCTATTCATCTCTCTGCAGCTACATCCTCTAAAATAAAAAAAAAATAATCTTGCCATTAAGACAGAACTCAAATCACCATGTGCAACTTAATAAGGTTAAAATAATTTTGACCAAACACGGGACAACAAACAAAGTTCTGTTTATGGCGAGATAGATGTAAAGCAGTTGTAGTGGTGATTTAGAATTGATTCGATCTAAGTGCATCTCAAAAAATTGTGAAATAGAATCTACCAGCTAAAACTAATGAGCACAAAACTACATTGATTTGGCCCAGGGTGGACAAATAGAACATCTGGCATATTTGGCACCGATGACACAGCTGGCATTGTTGGACCCGTTTCTGCAGAAGGTACAGATGCAGAAATGGGAGAATTGGTACAAACAGTGCAGATGGAACAGTTGGAACAGATGACAGTGGGCAGAGCTGGCGATGCTGGCACAGGTGTCATAACCTCAACAGCTGGCACAAGTTGTGACAATCCTGGGATTTCTTAGTGCAAGGCACATGTTCATTTTGGCTTTGGCTGCAGAGAGATAAGAGCATTTTATAATTAGTAAATGTGCCATTTAAAAAAGAACTTTTTTTCCATCCTTAAGGACATCCACCTCCAACTGTTACAGCCTGGAATGTGGAGCATTTCTGCAAATTATAATTTCCCAGAGAAAACCACAATTGATAAATACAGATTTAATATAAGGTAATTAGACATTTTTATTCTCATATAGATAATAATCATGAATAGGATTTCTTCATAAGAGGTTTGTTAAAAAACATGGTCAGATCTGTAGCCTGATCATGGAGATTAAAACAAGCTTTGTCTTAAAGCCAAGGCTTGTTTACCACCAAATTGGTGGGCTATATTTTCCAAAAGTGCAATGCTTCACAATGAAACGGAGTTTGACAGAAGCTACTGGGAAGAGCAGGGCACCGGGTAAGCACCGTGGAAATAGTTAATTCTTTGGCTGAAAAATCAACCACACTTAGGGCAAGAATGAAAAAATGGAGAAGCCACAATATTGCCTATTCTTTAGCAATGCAGCTTTGTTAAACATTATTGAAAATACCACCGGTTAGAGTCTGATTTTCATCTGAGAAAGCAAATACCTTGCTCTCCCTCGAGCCTCTGCTCTGCGAGTAGCTGTAACAAGGCAGCATCCTTTGATTCCCATGAAAAGATAAGCAACAAGATAAAGTTGCTTGCCAAGAATTTAAAACAGAAATTAATTCCTTCTTTTGTTTTGGCTGTTAAATGCTGTAGAGAGCAGGCAGGAAGTAAATTTTGCTGAACTCTGGGGCCTGATCCTGCAAAACCTTATTCACGACTGTCTTCAATAGCAACACAAGCCTGCAGTGGTAGGGCTTGGAGGATTCAGCTTCTCTTTTCAGAAGACTTACACCCTGCAGAGCTTACGTGTTGGATATATTTCTGAATGCACCTTTTATCATGCTGCTTGCACAAAACCAGTTTTCACCAACCTGATTTCACTGCACAAAGAGACCGTTGGTCGGTATTTTTAGTAAAGAGAATTTACAGGAAAGAGGATTTAAAAAAAAAGGACAAGACCCAGGACAAACCAATAAAAATACTGAATTGAAAAATATTTAACAGCTTGAAAAACCTCAAATGAGTACGTACTGTCACGGCTGGAGAGTGTTTTAGTACTCAGCCATTTTGAGCAATTCTTTGTCCTCTGTTTAGTCATGTGCTCCCCTACCTTGTGCTGCACAGTACAAAACCACTAGTTAGCCAGACACACTTTATATCAAGTGATAAGTACAATCTAAACCCTCTTGAAACAAAAAAGCAGTAGTTTGGAGCAGAGGAAGTTAAAGGTGTGTTGCTCAGCTGCACTCCCTGCTACACTGCAAGGAACAGAGGTATTGAAAGCAAGACCCAAATTTCCTGTCCCCTTGTTTCAAGCACAGCTATTGGTCTAAGCAGACTGCTACAAAACCTAGCCTATAAATGTTTATAAAATCAGGAGTAGGTCCTTTATATTGGCACAGCTGCAGTAAATTTCTAAGTTGTCAAGCTGATGAGCTGACCCTAGCAGTTTAAACCAGGTCCATTTCCTTCAAGCCAAGTTCAAGTGATAGCCATAGCTCTCCTGGTTTCCTGGATATGGCCATGCAGCCAGCACCACCACCAGCTCCCAGTGGGGACCAGGAGCAACCCCCAGAGCTGGTCACACAGCCATCCCTTCAAAGCTGTCAGCCACCACTGCCTTGTCATTACCTGTCACCCATGAATGGTGGAATTACAGCAGGAGCCAACCCGGATGTTTGACATGAGGGAAAGGAGATGAGGATTTCACCTGGGCTGCTGCGTCACTGCTTGCTGGGCTTATCAAGAAGAAATAAATTTGGTTTCCTGTGTTTTGTGAGTGCTTTGCTCTCTGCCTTTTGTTTAATAGCACACCCAGTACTTCATAACCTATGGATGTCTCATGAAAACATTCCTCTCTTGCTTCTCGCTGCAAACTTTTACAATGTGCTTTAATCCCCCCTTCAAACAGTTGCTGCACATGCTGGCTCACTGCTGTCCCTGGAGAACTTCTGCCAGTGATCTCCCAGCTGGGGTGGCAAATGGGGGGGGGCAGCAGCTATTCCCCCTCTGTACACCAGCAGATCCACCCTGAAGAAAATTTCTATTCACCTTGGGATGAGCTTCCTGCTCCTAGCAAGAACCTACAGTAAAATGCAGCCATTTGTTAATGAAAAGAAGATAATGATGGCTGTCTTTTTTCCCTTCTGCTCTGTATATGCAGTAGGTGTCCCTTCATGATACAGAAAGGCCTTTTACTCTTGCAATAGGTGTTTCATTTTTATTTAGTCTTTACACATTTATGATTTGAGCCGACCGTGTTCTAAAGATACCAGACCTTACTCATAAAATTAACTTCTATGCACCATTTTTATTCCATTTAAACCTTCAAAATAAAGGTCACATGGGATTTAATTACTGTCTATGACAGATACCACCTCTCTGAACAGACACTGTGTTTCACCCAACCCCCCATAAAATAAGCCTGTTAATCATGGTCAAGATGCTGCTCAGTCATCACAACTCAACGTTTTCTCTTGTCTCAACATTCCGGGATTGAGGATCAGCTCCCCAGCAAATATGAATCATTACATCTTCTCCAAAGCCAACACAACTCTGCTGATTACCTTATTGAGGATCTAGCTCTGTATATTATGGAGGCAACATCTCTATGAAATTGATTTTGGAAGCAGAAGTGCAATTTTTCTAATATGATTAAAGCACATGCTGTTGCGACAGCATTTACAGGTTGGAAATTGAGTTACTAAATGGTCCTTTGTCTGCTTAGCACTACCCTTGATGGTTGCTTCCTTCACCCAATGCAGATGCTGCCCTCTGTGCCTGGCATGCTCTCCCAATACCATGTAAATCTGGTTCTGTGGGTACTGGCTTACGATCAAGAGGTCTGCTTTACCACAGACTCCTTGAGTAACCTGGAGCAAGAGTTTTGTCTCCCTGTGGAGATAACCTAGTGAAACTTCCAGATTTCTGGGTCTGGCTGGGTATCCCAACTCACTTGGACAGGACACCAATACCCACTCATCCTCTTGTCTTTGCTGCACCTCTGCAAAGCAGAAATCTGGGCAAAGCAGCCACAAGAAGCCACGGTGTGCCCTGGCCAAGTGGTTGACCCTGCTTGCCTCAACAGCCAGGGAGACAGGCTTTCCAATTTATGAAAAAACCTCTCACAGCTTTTATTAAACCACTGAAATAGCCCTGTGCCTCCACTGCGATCTTACTACATCTATCTCTTCCCCAGACGTTTTCTATACTAAGCCCAACCCCCAGAAAAAAATGGAGCACTGTGCTCATTTACCACCCATAAAGTGCCCAGATCCTGGGAGCCACTGCAGTCACTGTCACAGTCACTGACTGATCATTTATGAACAGAGTAGCACCAGTTTTTTGCTGCAATTCCAGACGTTTCCTTCAATCGATTCCTATGTTGATGGAGTTGATCCAACTTTCTAAATGATTTTTTAACCTGATTTCTCGTCACTGAAATGATGTGCACTCTTTCATACAGCAGTATATCTTTTTTGCTACATCAGAAAATTGTCCAAGGTTTGGGGTTTTTTATGCAGTATTTCATGTAGATCTTAAATTCAAATCTGGACCATGCTCTTGCACCCTCTGATTCAAATCTCAGTTAGGTCCAATGGAAGTCTCTCCTTGGGCTCTGAATCAGGACATTTTCAACATTACCTGCTCCCCATGTCATTTCCCCAGGACTCATCTAGGTGTTTCATACTGGGGAACTTCTTGGGAGCCTGGAAAGAGGAAGGTGACTCACTCCTCTTGGTCCAAAATTAATGCAGATTATTTGAACTTTCATACAGAGGTACTTCCGGATTCCTCTATGAAGAACTTATGGAATTAAATAATTGAGAATTAATAGCGTGTGCTCCAAAGCTCATTCTTTTGACCCACAGGGCAAGTGTGCTTTTGCAGAAATTCTCGGATTCTGGAGGTCCCTTGCAGACTGTTTTCTTCGAGGGGGAATCAGAGAGGTAGGTCTGCCTCCTCTTTCCTTGCCCTGGTCAGGTCTATTAGCAGAGCACCTGCACAAGTGAATAACCCACAGCAGGGAGTTGCAGCACTGGAATTAGCACTACACAAATGCCCAGGAAACAAATGCTGGTGCCTTTACACTGCACAAATTTAATGCCATAATTTGCCTCAAGGTCTTCACTGCTGCTGTTTGCTGAGCAAAGTACTGTTCTTCTGCATGCTATCAGAATACAGCCCTAAGTGCTTTCCTGGACTAGGTCCCAATACCTGTACATTTGCCTTGGAAGATAAAATAAGTGATGATATATAGGGCTGAGTGAGAGTCATCTCACTACATTGTCTGCTTTTTCTTGGCAGCTTTTCTGATGCGTTTGTGGCTGAGAGAGGACAAATGTCTCTGTAGGTTCTGTCTTTGGGATTTACTGGGCACTGAAGAAGAATACAGTATCTTTTCCAGACTAGACCTACTTTTCCCAGCCAAATATGAAATTTCAGTATTGGATCTATCCATGTACCCAGACGAACTCCATGTCCAGGTTCTTCAGAGGCTTAACTATGTCTCTACAGTAGCTGTAATCACTTTGGGAAAAATAACCTCATTTTTTCCTCAGCTTTGGGTCATCTTTGTCTTCTTAAGCCTATGTGACCAGCCTCCATTTTCATCCTAGGTGGTCCTTTTCACTTGTAGCCAAAGAATACAAACTCGTGAAGTTGCAAAGCCATTTACAGCACTCTCTCACTCTCTTCAGACACCAGGCATAGCTCTATTTCATCTCAGCTGATGAGCCCAGGCAGGGTTTACACAGCCTCTCTTCCCTGGACCCTGAAGAAAAACCTTCTCCAATGAGAAAATGCCGTTGTTGTTATAAATGGCAATGCAGACCATGATAAAAACTGATGATGCTTGTTTTGTCTCACTGGGATATTGTTTTCTTCACTTTCTGGTACCCAGCACACCAGGATTTTGGATGAAGCACAATTTATTGAGATTTCTGGCACTGCTATCACTGAATTATGTTCAATTTAGCTCTTCAGCCACAAAACCTCAGCACTGAAGTACAACACATCAGGCTTCACTGCCTTCCAGTAGGTTTCTCTATTCTTTGTTTCATCTGCAATGCTTCTTTAAAAGCAGCTGTTGTTCAGTCAGTCTGTGAATTATTAGAATCATCTCCTTGAAGCATTTTTGTAGCCATCCTGCTGCAGAGTTGCTTCTAACTTATGTTTTCAAGTGTTCATGCACTTTTAAGCAATTCAAGCTTAAAAGTGGGGTCCTGATTCCGGGCCCAATATTTCTGCAATGTGTGTTTCACAGTTACTACTAGCAATACTAATTGCCATACTGAAAGAATGCTGCTAAAGGGGAAATGAGTTCCACACTCTGTCAGTATTAGAAAACGGTACCACTCGTTTTCCGTAGGTGTGATGATTTTGTAACCAGCATTACATGGTAGATTTTCTGGAAGGCAAAGATTAAAAAAAAATCAGTGAGGCGCTGAGGTGATCTCAAATCTAACAGGAGAGTCTAGGGGGAAGCCTTCCCTGCTCTGAGAGAAAACAGCTGGAAATCACCCCTGTTCTGAGGGAGAGGGAGGACAAGAGAAGGGAGGGGGTTAAAGGAAGGGGGAAACAGAAAGGAAGAGGAAAGTAAAAGTGAAAGGGAAAAACCAGAAGCAGCAGCTTGCTAACAAAAAAATTTGTTTTACACTAGTTTTTGCACCGTATGAAGTCAATGAGATTGACTGATCAAGGAGACAGCTATCTACTACACAGGACCATGACCCAGAAGCTGGCAGCTTAAGAAACCAGAGGTTAAAGGGAAGAAAGCATTTGAATAAGAAGGAGAAGGAACAGCTGTGTCCTACGTGGGAGGTGATCAGCACATAAAAATGTTTGGTTAAGGAGCAGGACACCCGCACCTGGCAGGGGCAGATCCTCCTAATCCCTGCCAGCAGCTGGCTGCCCGCATCGCCCCGGCCCCGGGGATGCCCTGCTGCACTCAGGGCTTCCTGTTACTGCTCACCGGGAAATTTAAAAGGCATTTGTGACCCTTCCAGTGGGCCCAAGGAAAAATTTGCTCCTGCAGCCTGAGGCCCTGCAAACCTCCCCTGCCCAGCTGAGTTATTCCTACCAGCTTTCCATATGAGCAGTAGGGTTCGGTTTTGTCATACCCTTTGGTAATTGTGTAAATAGACCATGTAGTTTACTTCTGTCATAGCCACCCACTATGTGTGCCAGTGTTGGAAATAGAATTTGTGAGACTGGAAGGACAAGGCTGCACTCACCATGCAAGTGTCTCATTCTTCTGGTCATGCCTGCGGTGCAGGGCACGCAGGGCATACACTTACATCCACGGTCTAGGCAGCAGTCTTGATTTGCACCACCACAAGGCAGGACCCATTGAATTTGCATGCAAAAATACATAATCATGTGATTTTATATCTTCAGATACCTTATCAGCCAAAGTTTCTACTAGGTTCTTATATTCTTAGACACCAGGAGGCAAGGATGGCACCAAAGAGGCACTTGGCATCAAATAACACTTGCGCTGTCCTGTTGTTCCTGCCTGCTTTCACAGAACAGGAGCTTTCTTCCCAGCTTCTGCAGGTGATCACATCCACTGCTGTACTCTGGCTCTCTATTCAGCAAACCTGACAAAAACCTGTGCCCTGATCCCAGATTTTCATTGCAGTCTGTGCATATTCCACAGATGCACACACAGGATCTCCAGAGCCCTCGCTGAGTTTATGTAATGGTCTCCTTCATCACACGCTGAAACCACAAAAGATGTCTCCTGTGAGACATCTGCCCTCATGGAGGAAAATGTCAATGAGATTTCATAGAAAAAATAAAGGGTCTTCTCTGAACCAGATGAAGTATCCAAAGCAGTTACACCCAAGGATCAGCAAAATAAAAATTAACAAACTAGTGTCTGCACAGTTTCTATTACTTGTAATATGTAAGAAGAAACATAATCAAACTTTAATCTTCTTTAGTCCTGGTTGAGCTTAGAGTGTAGTAAGCAGCTAGAGAAAAACTCAGCAGTCTGATATGGTTGTTACCAAAGAAAAGCCAGTACAGAACCCCCTGAATTGTTGAGGCAATTCAGTATCCACTACCAATGCTATCATGCTGGCAGGCAAGTTTTTATTAGGCTGTCACATCTACGTCAGTTCAGAAGTGGTGTCAGATATTGCCACAACAAATTATCTTGTTATAAAAAATCGGGGTGCATATTTCTATAACATTAATATATAATACATAAAATGGCTGGAATTCGTACCAGTTGGCACTCGGTATAAGAGTCTTGTTTTGGCTGATATATACAGCATATCGGGAGATGAGGAAATTTGCTTTCTCTGCAAACATGATGACTTTCCACAGATCAGAATTCTCTCCCTCCTGTTGAATATTGCGGGGGCTTCTCACAATTGAGCGGAACGAATTTAGGGCTGTAAGTAATTGGGAGTTGGCTGCTTGCATACAGGAAAAAAGGAAGACAAACAAAATGTCACAGTGATTATTTTTATCTCTGCGAAGTGTGTGAAATTAATTTATGAAAGCAACATTTTTGCCCTTTTGAAAGTATACGTACACAAGTTAGAAGTCTGGGTGGTTCTCTCCAGGCTACCAAGAAAGCAAAACATCTACTGTATATCTGCCCTTTAATCTAGCAGATCTTTATTTGTAGATCTGGCTGAGCATCATGTTTCTGTATCTGAGCTTCTGCCAAGTGCAGAACCAGATTTGGTTCTTATATATACTGGTTCAAAGCTGGAGGAATCTCACTGGCTTCAGCACATACTGATGAAGAAGAAGAGGAGCAGAGAAGAGGGCATCGTCTCTGTTCTACTCCAACCTTTTCTATCAGTAGGGATGCCTCTGTCTACATGGAGTTTTGCTACTTAGGAATTATTTATTTTAGGTATTATTAGGTATTCTGTCCATGGTTGGACAGATGGGAAGAAAGGAAGTAATGCTCACAGGAGCTGAACCCTGTCACCTTGAATTGGGGTTCATCCCTGGTAAAAGGAGGTTCACTTTACTTATTCACTCCACTTTGGTAAAGCTGTGAAAGCAGAGCTGTTGCTCAGTACCATGCCAGCCCTGCATGTTACCAGTCATCATTAAACCATCCTAGCCAAGGTCAGTAGGAAGACCTGAAATCCAAGGGTCATACAAAGTAAAACAAACCTAAGTGGCAGATAAGCCAGTCTATATGAGATTGGTTTATGCAAAGGTAAATTGATGTTTGTTATACAGGTAAGAAAATGTTATGAAAGCCAGTTTTTCACAGCATGAAATCCAGAAAAGGACACAATGGACAACAGTGAGGAGGCAAGGAATCTTCTTACTGGGTATGCTGAGGTTCCTTCTATCTTCCTCAGAGAGTGCCCCAAGCTGCTGCTGTTTTAAATACTCCTCTGGGGATTACCCTTGGAATAATGTAGACTTTTGAGGTCAAACAGAAGCAGAACTGTTTGGGGAAAGATTTTAGTTTGGCTGTTTAATTGGCAGATTCTCTGACACAAGGAAGGGGTGGGAGAAGGGGTTACATTTTTAGGTGGCACTCAAGAAGTTCAGCTCACAGAGAATACAAGATGTGCTCCTCTTGGGAAGAAAAACTAAATTACAGTGCAGCATTATAACCCTCTTCTTCCTCTTTCCCCCATCCCATCTGCTTCTCAGCTTTGCTTGATTATTTCCTTTTGTCCTTAAAGTTCCTGTAGTTACTCATCTTTCTCTAGACTTATATGGTTCTTCAACCTTCCCTTGACACTCGAAAACATCTTTTTTTTAATTACACCTACCCTGCCCCTAATGCTGTCAGCTTCTCCTTCACATCACTTATGAAGGAGTGCCCCAAACTCTGTAGAAACCCCATTGTACATTTTGATACATTGGTACAGTTGGTGATGGCCCTAACATTTTTTAGCTGGTGGGGAATCTTAGCAGAAACTCTTGTAAGAGACAGATATGTGTGTGTATACGTACATTGCCAAAGGTTTAAGGGATCAATGTCATTAAAAACAAGAATGACATCGAGTATTCATTATCAGTGTAACACTATCAAGGTGAGAATGTTAATTGTTATATGATGAAACAATAGAACAACTGGACATTATTTTGTACAGTGTCTTGTAGCTTTCTCCTGACTGCTGCTTTTCAGGCTTGCCCCACCACTGTGAGCTCAAGGATAGCCAGAGAAACCTCTTCCACTGAGGGCCACTACATAGGTACCCTGTGTCTCCTCTGCCACAGTGTATGTCCTTTCCTGGTGTGTCACCATGCTGGGTTTGACTCTAGCAGGGCCAACATCTGCACTTTGTGCATAAGAGAAACAAGACTCAGGAAGGTTTGTCTAAAGGCTGTGAAGTTCTGGTAGGGATGGGCCAACTGTCTCTGTGGTAAGAGCACAGATACTTCTCTGTTTAAAAAGTGGGGTAAAGAGCATAAATTGGGCCAAAAAGTAGCATTGACTGCAGGCAAGGGCAGGAAATGGTTGTCACCAAGGTGCTAGGGAGCAGCCTTAATACCTTGCTAGATCCATGAGCTTCAACTTCAAGCAGTTAGAAACTCAGAGGAATGGGGACAGGGACACAGATAAGAACTGCTAAACCTGAATAATCTAGGTGGCAAACCCACATTGCTTACACAGTGACCTGCAGATCCCCTCCCTCCTTCCTGTTAGTGCTCCCTCCATGAACAGCTCCACTGAGACCAATTCACCGACCACGCTTATTCTGAGTGATGCAGGGTACCAGAAAACAGCACACCAGGAGGTCAGAATTGCCATTTATTCATTCCTATGTCAGAATGCTTTCTTACCCTTAACATTTTAAGAAGACATGATGGCATGAGTTTTACCAGAGTACTGTTCATCTTTCAGGGCTGCTGTTTGGGGAATTGTTCCTGTACCAGCATTGTAACTGATTTGCACTCCAAGTTTGGTTATATTTTCTAAACCTTTTCCATTCTCATTCCACCACCAGTAAAGTCAAATTACCAATACTGGGCCATCTGCTCTATCTATAGGCACAAGATGCAGTAAACACATGGAGACTGTAACGTAAATCCAAGTCCTCATGTGAAAGCTCTGCAAATATTAATTATTACTGTCTTAAAAGATTAACCAAAGAAATGCAATCCAAATGCTAAAAGGGATAAATCTGTCAAGGTGTAGAGATTATGCAAAGTTTCCTGAGATTTTTCTAAATATGGCTAAAATGTGGAGCTTCAGTTTGCTGTCTTAATTAACAAGACTATTGAGCAGTAATATGCAGGAAGGCCTTGCCAGGAACAACCACCATTTATGGAAGGGCATGTTACTTCAGGGAACCAGATGAGGAAGTTGGGTACTCTGGAAGCACTCCTGCATGTCGTGGCATTTGATCAAAGCAGGTTGTAAATTTTCTGCTTCATCAAATGATAGCTTCAACAGAAAGGAATCGACACAGCAGGAGAGACAACGAGTATATATTTCTCTATTTGTTATTTCTCTTATAGATACATAAATCATTTCTTTCATGTTTATTCTTAAGAGCAAGGGGTTGAGAAAGACTTTAAAATAAAATGGACTTAGTGGTACGGTTTCTGAACCATAATTTAGATTTTGGCTACTTGTTTTCCAGGTGTATCAGTGAATTCTCCCTTCTTTCAGCCAGAGGTATCTCCGAAAGTTACCAGGGGAGGAGATGCTCCTCAAATAAGGTAACCTATTTTTAGCAACATTTCCAAATGTAACACCCCTATTGTCTTAATTATGTTACCACAGTGGCCAATTTGGAATGGGATGAAAAAGCTTTTGGAGCCATTCCATGCCAGATTCTCTGCCTTTAGCATGGAGCAAGTTTAATTTGCTAATTATAACTGAGGGCTTATCCGGACACCATGCCCCTTCCAGCCAGAATGGGTACAAAGTCACAGTTTCGATGGGCATGACCTCATCTTGGCTGATGCCACACGTATCTTCCAAGGTGAACCTTTACATTCCTGAATGTGAGCAGTGTATAAACTAGTTTATGCCAATGACATGGGAGTTCTAACAGGGGAAATGTATCAATGTAGTAATTATGAGTCATCTCCTCCTTAGAAATAATAACTGAAGCAGAAATATTGTACTCACATAGACTAGGTGAACCTATGTATGATTTTTGAGTTGCTTGGTTGAGTTGGGGCGTGTTACTCAAAAAGTGTAGTTTAACTTACCCCTCATGGATGATGGAAGCTACCAGCAAGGACTGTGATACTTCCAACCTTTTGCAAGGTGAATGTGTGGCTGTCATATCCCCACTTTGGTAAGCTCAACTTCAGATGAGGCACTCAGCTTTCCACAAAAGGAAGGTTAGTTCCCTTCTGCAAACTGTAGGGGAGGTTTGTGCTTAGTTCAATACATGCAAATTATTACCATTATTAAGACTTCTCTCAAAAGAAGCTGAAGAGTTTTGCCAATCCTACTAGAGGGACATATAAATATTAATCATCACTGAAAGTACATTTAACTGAAACACTGAATGGTTTTTGTTGTAGAAAATGAAGACGATTTTATCAAAACTATTACAGAATATATGCGATGTACGAAGGGGGTGGGGGTTTTTTCTCTGCTTCTTTCTTTTTTGTTTGGTTAGGATTTTTTAAGTGGTGTTTGTCTACCTACAGTGGCAACTATGTCCTTTGCAATACATAATGTAATGTGCCACTGTTGGAGCCCTGCTACTTCAGTTATTTTAGGGAGTTATGTCAGAATGAAAGGAAAAAAACCCGCCTCAGTGCTTTACATTGAAAAACTACTGGCATGACATGTGCTAATTCATTAAAAAATCTCATTCATCAAAACAATTCATTTTTTGTTTGAACAGGCTGAATAAACAATTTCTTACTGATTTAATCCTGGCAGCCTTTCTAGTGACAAGTGGCTCCAGTTCATGTACAAGCACCACAGTGTCCTTAAGTATCAAGAACAAATTGGGTACATAAAGGACATTTAGTGATCACCTCTGCATGACTGCCCAGCATTCCCACTCGCCTTTTTCTCCCCCTCTTTTAATTATTTTTCTATTGTAGCAAATGCCATTAAAATCTTGAGTTTATCAGAACATTCTGAGAAACATCTGGGTTGGATCCTTTCTTTTCTTTCTCCTGCCAATGATGGGCTGACATGGCACGAAATGTTGTCCTGAATCAGCACTAGATTGTGTACTTTCAAAAAAGGTCACAGAATAATGCTGGAACAGTGAACAGCCACATGGAAATGTGCTTACTGTAGAGCTCATTCTTGTGAAAATAGAAAAAAAGTTATGATATTTTCAATTCTTTGAAATATATACTTCCATTTTAATTATTATCTCCTTTTTCAAACAGACAGTAAGCATAAAGGGAAAAATCTTTGTGCCATGATGAAGAAAATGTGCTAATATACAACAGCTACATAGATGTGTGGCAAAAAATAAATACATGAAAAATACATCAACAACTAATTTGCTTGCCCTGAATTGATTAGGGAGTTGGACTGGATGATCATTGTAGATCCTTGCCGAATGAAATATTCTATTCTATTCTATTCTATTCTATTCTATTCTATTCTATTCTATTCTATTCTAATGTCACTTTGTTCTTCTGTGACTCAGGTCCAGTCAATCTGAGATGAACCTCCTCTCAGACTAAGTGCCTCCTCTGAACTTCAGAGTGAGGCCCTCAGTTCAGCACTATTGGGCTGCTCTCAACACCATCTTTTAGGACACCTTTGCTTGAAACTGCTAGGAAAAAATGACACCCTCTTGTACTTGAGTTCTGTCTCTTTTGCTGATATTGTTGTGCTACCGTTTTAGCAATGAACATATTTTTTCCTGGTTTTTGTAGGATCAAGTTCTGAAGAGTGACAGCTTTCATGAACTCAGGTGGTTTTCTCTTTTGTGCACCAGCCATACCACCACTAGCCCTCAAACTCTACTTGTGATGCCCAGTTCCAACTGTGAAATACACACAGCCTGTTCCTCAGTGGCTGGAAGCCAACACAGGGAGAAAGAAGCAAGGAGATTTGGTCTGCCTCATTGGTGGTATCCACAAAGACATGGGATCCAGAAGAGGCCAAAATAGAAAGTCAGCTTATTTCATCTAGTGAGAGGCAGGGGAAAAGAAAATGATCTCTTCTTTCATATTCTAGGCTATTTTTCAGACTGCTAACGTTATGATCACCTTTTTGTAATCTTATCAGGCATACTTTACCAGTCTGGATGAATACAAGAGTTTTTATATCTATGCTATTAGTCAGGCTTCATCAGAAGATTCCATGTAGCAGCTTATGAGGGCAATGATAGGGAGAGATGTAAACCTCCTAGTGGCACTCAGCACTTAATGTTCCCCTCATAGACTAGGAATCAGGACCTTCCCAACTAGAAATGTATCCACCTAAAGATGGGTTGCCAACCACTGCAAAAATTAGCTTACAATTTCGAGAATTTAAATAATTTCCCTTCAAAATCATGTGCAAAAGTAGTATTTTTTTCTAAACCTTCCCCATGTCTCCTTACTACATGTCACCTAAAAACTACCTGACCTTGAGCTGAGTAGTTAGTCCTCGTATTAGTCAGTACTTCCAACTATAATTCGCATTACTATGAAGAAATCCCACCTTCTTTAAATGGAACAAATTGAAAAACTAAGTAACAAAAAGCCCCAGTCCTTTGAAAAAGCTGAGCTTTGACACTCCTGGGCATACTATAAACTTAGACCTCCTCCTCTTCTCCTCACACAAGTGCACACAAGGAAAGAAGGGACCAGGCAGTAACTGAGTGATTTACAGAAAATCAAATCACACATGAGAATTTCCAGAGACTTTTAGTTGCATATGTTGAAAGCCCATGCAGGATTTTTTGATGTTCAGATGATTGTTTTTTCCATGAAAGTAATTTAAAGCTGGTGGTTTGAGCCACTTTCATTTTTTAATTAAAGCTCAATGATGGTGGAAGGCAGGAAGGACTCTGCCAGTCTGATAAAAGTGGTGTGGATGAGTCTGTCTGGAAGAGAGTCATCACAGCATACAAACTGTGTGGGCTGGGCACACACAGGGAGGTTGTCACCACTATGAGAACATTAATCTCACATGGGGAAAAAACCCAGGACTCCTTTTGACTTTGCAGTCTTCAGTGACCTCCAAGCAGGAATGTAGCCAGGGGAAAACAGAACAGCAAAGTGGCTAAGGCAGAAATGGAGCCAAGCAGACCAAGTTCCTACACCCAGGAAGGAAACACATAAGCTTCAGATCTCAATACCTTGCAGATTCATGGCAAAACCCCCATATTTTCAGGGGATATTAATGGAGGATTGGCTGCAGCACTCTAAACCCATGAGAAAACTCAATGTTATGAGAGAGATTTGAGCAGTCTGATTCCAGACACCACTCTCTTTAGTGTCCCCAGCAAGAGGATGAACACATTACACCTTCTAGAGGATCTGTGAGCAGAAAGTAAGCAAGATTTTGGAGTATTGTTTTCACTGAGTATTAAAAGGATATTTCTAATGCATCCAGAGTGCTTCCACCATTTCAGACTTGAGAAGTGTCTCCCCCAGCTGAGTGGGATAATGTTCACATCCCTGTGTTTCCCCATCTCTTTCCTCTCTGACTTTCCTCCTCCGAAAAAGCTCAGTTCCCTCTTACCTTACTGAAAGCCAGCTTTGCACACATTTTTTCTTCCTGTTTGCATCTTTTTGTCCTCCTCTTCTTTTACTCACAAGCTTTCCCTTCAGCTCCAGCTTGCTTCCTGTCCCACATCACTTTCCCCCATCTGCCACATCCTCCACACCGTCCCCAGCTCCTTCTGCTGCTGCGGGACTAAGCAGTGCTGGAAAAAGTCCTCCTCTGCCTTGGGAGGAAGTGGCAGGTTTAGGAGGACTAGTGAGCCCTGGAGAAATTTACAGCAGCAACTCCTGCATGCCTGCTTGTGGGTGCAGAGAGACCCAGCACCATAAATCTGTCCTCCCTCTAGATTTGGAAGATTTTGTTGGAGTAATCTTGGGAGAAATTATTTGCTTGGAAAACACCTGTTGCCATATAATATCAGAATAGAGCAGGAAAAAGGGAAGCTCCTCACCTCAAATTGTGTCACTTTAAAAGCCACCACTCCCAGTTTTATCAGCAAAACAAAGAAAGTCTTGTTGGGGCAGTGGGCACCACTTCCCCTGCAGCTGGTGCTGGAGGTGGAATAGCTTTCCTTGCCAGTTGTGGGCTACTTCACAGATGTCCTTTTGTTCCCCTTTCACACTAGCCACAATTTCCTCTTAAACTTTAATCCTCTCTCCATTTCTAATGTATGCAAATATATGCCAAAAATCAAGTCAGAGTTACAAGACAGAGCAAGTTATTGGAGTGGGGGTGGGAGGGAGGGAGACAAGGAGGCAGTGGAATTTCTTTGTTAGTATAAATGTTTCAAGGATCAAAATAGTTTAGAAAAATATCTGAAAGCAAAGAGTGAAGTGCCTTTATTATCCATGCTAACCTATGGGAAAAGAGAACAGCTGAATTTTCTATTCTGCACAGTTTACATGAAAAGGGCTCACAGAGCAAGGAAGAAAACGTCTGCTTGTCCTGCCCATATGCCAGGTTTCAGCCAATGTGCTGATGGAGGAGAAACATTCTCTCTCCTTGGACTACTCAGGATTCCCATTTTGGCTTCTCCTAGGTCCAAACCATCAACAAGCTGCAATTCCCATGGCTTCTCTAGTTCTATGAGCAACTGCTTGGAGGACTAGTACTCAAAAAAGGCAGACACGCATGATCATCTTCAGCAACAGATGAAGATCCTAGAGAAATGCCTGAAACATAAGGAAAAAAAACTACAAAGAAAAAAACCCAAGCCAAACCAACCAAACAAAAAACCCAACCAAAACCAACCAACAAACAATCAAACAAAAGACAGAAGCATTAATTGTTACTTTAGTGGGTAAATCTCATTCCGGTGGCATGTCCAAGGGTCAGGCCAGTGATGGGGAAGCAGGTCAGGAGAAGAGGAATTGGTTTCATTGCTGACTGCCATTACTCCAGCTAGTAACGTGCCTTCTCATTTCTCAGCATATAAAAAAAGGCTTTGGATGTTGGAACCTGTGAATTACTTGAAGATCTATTAAAAATACCAAAAGATATCTTTTTATCAGCCATTAGAGAAAGTTTATATTGGGTGTCTACAACATTTATCTTTCCACTTTCTGAATGGAAACTGTTTCCAAATGACCCAAACTCAGTGCCACCGTAAGTGGGTACAAAGCAGCTGCATTCCATGAATTTCTGTCCTCTCATCTTTGTGTAGTGTCAGTTTTCCTCACAAAACAGAAAACTAAAATAACTGCTGAGATTTGAGCTCTTGGAAAGGAAGCTTACTGTGCAGTTCACACGCGTCTACTCTTCTCTTTGTCTCATTTCCTTTTAATGACACCTACTTCTTTCTGTCCTCCACACCTCCCTCTCACCTCCTTCTGTTCAACATCCTCTTCTCCACTTCTGCCATCAGTCATGTTCTACTGTCTACCAGTCTTTCCCTCAGTCCCCTGAGTCCTCCACGTCTGTGAATATCATGTCAAAAAGAAGCCCAAAACAAACCAGTGCCACCCAACTCGTAATTTTGAAAACCTCACTAGTAACTTTTTGACAGAAAGGAACATTTTGGTCACAGAAATGTCAAGTTCTACTAGAGAATAGGTAAGAAGAAAAGAAGTGAAAAGCATGGTTTAAATGGTTGTTTGTTGGTTCAAACTGAAAAACATACACTAGAAGATCTCTTTGAGGTCTTTGTGCAGAGCTCAGACAGGAGTTTTCTTTACAAAATGGTGTATAACTTTATGGAGAAATGCAGCCAAGCCACGGTGCTGTTGGGGCCTCACTGCCTGCGAGGTGTCCCTTTGTAGTTCCACCACGTGTGGATCTGCTGTGGTCCTCTCTTGCTCCTCCCCTGTTACTGCCTCGGGCTGTCAGGGCTGGAGTGCTGGTTCAGGCTCTATGGGCTGACAGGGCAGCTGTCACTGGCATGGGATCATCTGACATTTGAAGGGCTGGGCACCTCAGGCACTGAGCACGTGTTCTTGCTGGCCAAAGGAAACCTGAAGCCTGCTGGCCAGGATGTATCTTAGTAATCTCCTTTTAACAAATTTTTAGATAGCAATCTTATGAAGGTTTTCACTAGATTCATCTATTAACTTGAGAAGCTATCCATTTTAATGCAAGAATCTCTATTGCATTAAGATTTTTATGTAGGTGCATCAGATGATATCTGAATGACTCAGCATCTTTTAACACAGTCATTCATCATGAATGCCTCAATGAAATAACTGGTGCTATCATTTCTCCTATTCAGAAATGGAGAATTAAGTGTGGAACGTTAAACTTGTTGCCTGATTTAATCACCTGTAGGAAGCTTCTGACAGGGCCTGAAGTAAGAAACAGCTCTCTGGATTGCTCTGTCACCTTTTTCATGAATCCATTCTGCTTTCTTAGAAAAAAGGCACAGACAAACTTCATGGAAGCAAAACTGAAATGATACTTTTTTTAAAAAAAGTAGAGAGATGAAGAGTGTTTCAGATAATGATAACAAAAGGGAAAGGGTCTGAGCCTAACTATGAGTGCCATATTTGGGGTACAAACCAACATAAAATTAATTTTAAAAAAGAACAAGACTGATAATCTTTTCTAAGCATGTGCCTGTTGTGTCCATAAGTATCAATGTGCTGGTATGCAAGACCTCTCCAATATCACACACTGTAACTTCTGATCAGGGTCACTCACTTGTTCTGAGTGACCTGAGCTTGTGAGAAGATATTTTTTTAGTAGGCCATGGTAGGAAGATAGGCAGGGTTGTTGTTTTGGGTATTCCTGACTCCTGCTCTGATGCTCCCCCAACCTTGTTATGGGCTAATGCCTTTCAGAACAATTGTGGTCTTGTAAAAGCCATCCTTGCTCTATTTGGGAAGGAAGACCATGTATCTAAGGCTGCCACAAAAAAAGCCCATACATGAGTTTATGGAAGGCTTGGTACCTGTGAGGTCTACCTTGAGTTATATTTGCATGTAAAGGCCACACATAAAACCAAGAGCCAGCAAAAATTATTCTCATCTCGAAACTCACTCCTGACAAACTTCAAACTCTTGAGTGAGATTTCTAATGCTGGTACAAAAAGCTCATGAGCCCAGATCTTTGCTGGAAGACCAACTCCAGAGCCCTGCCTAAACCTCAGTAAGAATTGAAGGTGGTGGAATAGATCTTGATGCTATTCTTGAAGGGCAGATGAGCAGTTTCTAAGGTAGCTGTTGCATGACATTTAAGATAGTTAACTGCATGCATTAGTGGCACCCCCTGTTAGCCATGGATATGTTCTGCAGTTCAGAAAGAAGTTACTACAGATGGACTTCTGCAGACACATGGAGCAAGGTACAGAGTTCAAACTATAGGCACAGTATACATGCATGCCTGCTGTTCCAAAAGTTCTGTCACTTGACCCACACAGAATATTTTTAAACTTTAGTTTTTGGCTGATAAGTATTTCAATTTTGGTTTTTTGCTGAGAGAACCTCTTTTTTTATTTTATTTTTCAGCAGGAAGGCAAATCATCTTTGAATACTGCCAAATATAACAAACATCTACAGATGGGTTGGTCTGCAGCTGGAGGCTTTAACTTCGTAGTATTTATTTGAAATATCAAAGCCAGCAGAGCAAGGCTAAAACATAGTGGGCACAATTCACAGTGTTTTGGCTCTTGAGCAAATAGCAGTTGAACTTAGAGGTTGGGGTTTTTTTCTTGCTGAAATGGAATTTATGCAGATGTGCTTTGCACTAAATTCATTAACAATTACATCCTGGTGCGGTTTTCACATTTTTGTAAGGGATCTGCATAAGCACTAATTAGACCTAAAACAATGTTACTGTGCAAATTACAGTGCTGATTGTTCAAGTCGCCTTACATTCTGCATCTGCTTTGCGACGATGATAACATAGGTGCATGCAGTACAAATGCCAGCTTTTTACATTTACTAGGACTATTTATTTAAAAGACAGCATTGAACAGATAATGCTGCAGTTTAAATATCTCAGAGATGCTTTTAGGTAATATTGTAAAGTAAAATAAATACTAATGCTAATAAGTTGCATAAACTAATTGCCATTTCATTAGTCATGAGTGATCTTCTCTGAAGCAAATCTACATTCCATTTGGCAACAAGTACCAACTGGGTATAGCTACATGAAAGCAGTGCTTTGCAAAGACTGAGTTTGTACTTGAATGGGGGGAGGACAAGAGTGAACATCTCAGTTCTACTGCTTCAAGCCGATGAAATGAAATCTCTGACTCGCTTATTCAACTTCAGTTCCAGATAACATGTGGCAGTGAAAGGTCACCAGGAATACAACCTATTTTTAAGGAAACACTAGCACTAGCACTTCAGTAGGTTGGTCCCCACTCCCCTGTAATGCTCCCAAGTGTGATAAGACAGCATTAAGCTTTAAAGCCACTTTAAAAACAAAACTTTAAATTCAGTCATTATGCTGCACTCTTTATTAATTTTGGTGCAAGTTGAAAAAGCCGTACGATAGGATGGGGCTCCAGGTGTCATGATGACATTCATGTATGCAATGATTGTGATACTCTCTAGCCAAAGTCACTTTCAGGAGGAGTCATCTTGGGTTGTCATGCATTGGAAGGGGCTGCTCAGGGAATTGGTTGGATCACCATCCCTGGAGGCATTTAAAAGATATGTAGCTATGGCACTTAGGGACATGTCCCTAAGTTTAGTGGTGGAGGTGGCAGTGCAGGGTTGATGTTTGGTCTCATTGATCTTGAGGGTCTTTTTCTAATCTCAGTGATTCTGTGATTCTGTCATAAAGATCTGGCCTCCCAGCCAGCTATACCTTCCCTGAGAGTGTTAACCAAGCAAATAGATGTGCCAGCAGTGTCCTGGTATACCTGTGTCTCCCAGCCCTCCTTGCAGGTGGAAGCAGTGCCACAAGACCAGCGTTTGTGTGTGAACACAAAGGCACTGTACTCACATTCACTGCCCTAATAATAATGTTCTACAAGAGCAAGAGTTCTTCCCTGATAAATTGAAGCCTTTGGGAGGGGCAGGGTAATCTGCAAGAAATTCCCCAGTTTATGTCCCATACAAAAGAAGCCAGGAAGAAGCCATGGTTTAGGAGAAGCAAAGGTTTCCAATACAGATACTAGAGCGTGAAGGATGTCTCTTCTCACAAGGTTTTCTACAGCTCTGATAGAAAAATAGGGTGATTGGAAAACACGAGGGTTTACCTTTTACAGTAGATACTGGAGTGATGTGAGCAGAACAAGAGAATTACCTGAGGGACTTAGGCAGGGGCTATCCTTTACCCTGGGAGATCCACAGCCTAGAAGTAACACATCTGCCAATGCCTGATAACTTTCCTGAGTCCCTGTATGTTCCTACTTGTGCTTAAGCATTTCTGTCCATCTACCCATTCTAGCATTTCTTGAACAAAAAATTTAACTTTCATCTAACTTGCAGATTTATGGACATCATATCAGGAATGACAATGTAGAATAGGACCCTTCTGCCTGGAAAAGAAAGGGAGATTACAAGAGTAAAAAAAAAAGAATGGTGTAAACAGAGTGAATATGGATGGATTGTTTATTGTCTATTTTGAAACAAGACCACACTGTTACATGGCAGGTCAAAAATACATGAAAGAAGATTCTCCACCTTGACATATAGCATGTGGTTTAGCTAGAGATGGTCTGCCACAGGAAGCTGAAAGTTTATGCAGGCTTAAGAAAAAACTGGACAAAATCATAGAGGAAAGAATCCACTGAGGACTCCAAGACATCACCTTTGGCTCAGAAGATCACTGAGTTGCAAATTGCTGGAGTCTGGGTGACTGTTACAGGGGGATGTCTCACTACCTGCTTCTCTTTCTCTTAAAGTCTTCCCACAACAAATTTTGATCGCTGCTCAGGGCAGAATATTTATCTAGATGTCACTTGATCTGACACAGCATGGCTCTTCTCATGTCCATCACACCTTCTGTCAATCACTGAACTTGAACTACTGAACTTCAAACATTTACTGCATGTGGTGACTCCTGTCTCACCTCTCCAGACGCATATTTTAGGCATAAAAACCAGGCATTGTTTTTAACATACTGCGGAGAGGATTCATGCTAGCCTATTCCAAATAGTTCTGCAAGATCTACGTTGCTCAGCAGCTGTTCTCTGCTTCGTTTTCCTTATGGAAATGGCAAGATGGGATGTCCTGTCCTGGACCCAAAGTTGGGCAGGGCTGTGGACCACAGGCCTAATGAAGAAGCTTAGGGGGAGTACCTCCCTCTTAATTGATCAGAAAGAGAGTTTGGGGAGATATTTTTATCAAATTAAAATTAGTATTAATGGATAGCCCTCTGTCTTGTCTTTAGTAAATGCCTGGATCCTGCAGACTTTCATTGAGCAGGGCTATCAATATGCCTAATCTCTTTGGGTTTAGGCTCTGCAATCACTTATATCCAAATCTTATATGCATTTTTGAAATAAAAGAAGTTGGAGTAATACTAAAAATAAAATTATATATAAGACTGTGCTTAAATGGCAGGCACTTTTCTGCTTATTTTATAAAAATGCAGTAGTCTCCTAAATTTAATTAAGCCAGTGTGAGGACATGATGAAAGGATTCTTTAACATAAAAGACTTTGAAGTTTCTAGAAAAGACTGAGGTATATAACTCTGAATAAGGGAATCCCATAAGATTTCTCAGTGCTGAAATTGAAGTGCAAGCTCTTACCTCAAGGATGCTATTTCCATCATCTCCAGGGTATTATTAGCTTTTGCAGCACATGCCGCTGTGAGTTACGCTGCATTTCCCACACAGGCCGAAAGGACAGAGAAAGAAAGAGGATGCAAATAATCCATAGGAATATGGTGATGTAAAGGCTGGGGTTATGTGCATCATGGTCTCTCTCTACCCATGCACTGGAAGACATTTTTACTGTGTGGTCTCACCTCCTACCTTAAACACAAGCCAGCTATTCTTTTACTTCATTTCACAATTCACACTAGGTCAGCTCTAGCAGGGAGATAAATTCTGGTTTCTCACATGTCACATTTAGCCACTTTTACAAGTTCTGAGACCCCAGCAGCTGCTTGCCTTTAATCAAGAAGAGACTCAGGAGTCTGAGCTCTCCAGTATGTTATTGATGCATTGCCAAATATATGTAGAATCTATCACTTAATTCTCCATCAGATCCTCTTCAGTAGCTGCCCTACATAAAATACATTCATTGCTTCCCTAAGTAGTATTTATCTGATAAGGTAACTGAAAGTTTGTGGTTTAAATCTGCATGATGACATGTGCTCTTGTCTTCATTTTGGTTTTCCTATTTTAAACTCTCCTCCTTACATAATGAATTGCATCCTTCACACAATTTTTGGTACTAACCCCTTGCAAATCTATGGGTTTGGCTCACTGGGGAGGAGAACTGAAGCTGGTGGCAGTTCGGTCCTTTGTGGTACGTTCTGATTGCTGGGATCACACCTTGACAAACCTGGAAGGTGAGAAGCAGATTCTTCCCTGCTACATGAGGCACATTTATGCTCCAAGACTCCTGCAGTTGCTCCTGACCTGCCTTATGTAAAACTTACCGATTTCTGGGGGATTATCCTGGCTCAAGATATCTTGAGACCTAATTATTGTAATGGCATTGGGGTGCTTTCACCAGCTCCCTGGAAAAATCCAGTTATTACCATCAAGCAGCAACAGCGTGCACATATTGCAGGGTGGCAGAACCCTTGTGTCATGAATGTAATACAGAAACATTTGCCTCCAGCTCAGACACATTCTGTCAGAGCATCCTCGACGCATCTCTCCCGAGGAGTCAGATCTGACACTTGGGATGGCTGGCTGTCTACTCATCCACCCACTTCTTCTCAGGGTTTCTCTTTGCCTAGCAGGAGTGGGTACAGGGTTCACTGAGAACCCTGAAAGTAGGCTATTAAGTGACCTAGATTATTGCAGGGGGTGCTATTTCTGTGCTTCCCGGCCTATGTGCTTATGTTAGTCCCTTTGTCTCCGGGGCAGGCTCTACCTAGCAGGAAATCTGGAAGGGCAGTGGAAGACGTACTAGGGAGAGCAGTCTGTCTGGAGAGAGGAGAGAAGATAATGGTGAACAAAAATAATGGACCTGAGGAATAACTGAAATACAAAAAATGCAGTTGAAATCCAATCCTTTCTTATGTTTGTGGCTTAACATGTGTCAGTTGGCACATTAACAGTAGCATATGGGTTGCTCTGATGTGAGTTACTGCATACAGTATGTTATGTTCAGGTCTAAAATGTGTAATTCTTTTGGATTAGTGTTGGCAGATTTCAGTGTGCAGTGTACAGTAAATGTTCATAAATTTAATATATTTATAAGCTTTTCTGTGGAGCTCATGGCTGTCTGATCTGAGAACCTCCCAAGAAGCTCTGCAGAGCACAGCACTGGTAACTGGAGCCTCCTTTACCAAGGCAGAGGATGCCACAGGGTGTCTGCTGAGGGCAGAGCCTAGACCTCATCCCAAGTCCTAGCCCAGTGATGTCCATGACTGGATCTTTTTCCTTGAGGTTCCTATAGAGAAACACCCATGTCACTGAAGAACACACAGGTTTGCTGCTGAGCTGGTGGCAGATAATGTAGACTTAATGCTTTCCAGCATGCCCTTCCTCTTTGCACCACAATTGAAGCAGAGTACCCTCCAGGTCATTTCCTTGCAGCTCATCTCACCATTCCCACAAAACCCAGTCTGAACACAGAGGATGCTCTCTGAGACTGTCAGCTTTCATGGAGCATATCAACAAATTATCACATTCCACATGAGCTCTGTCCAGCAGGACAGGAATCATTCTTTCTCCAGAAGTGAGGTGGCTGGGCTAGATCTTGCTTCCTGGCTCCACCCCAGTGAGGGTTGGCAGGTGGCAGGGTGAGGGTGCAGTCACCCACCCTGGCTGAGTAAGGTCTTGAAGAAAGAAACAGCAATGTTCCAGCATCTAATATTTTTAAAATAAAGGAACAGAGGCAAATTCTGTATTTCTTTAGAGCTGATTTCAGTGGAGTCTCTTAGTTCATTCCTTTCCCTGAAATTATTAGTAGCCCCATGTTCTCGGTGAAGCAGGAAAGTTCTGGCTGTGGCCAGTTCCCAGAAGTCTTTGTCCATCATCAGGACAACAAAATCCTTGGCAGAGAATATCTTGAAAGCATGACACTACTGCTCAGCCTTGAGAAATGCTTGTTCATTTGGTTGGGGCAAGGAATAGTTTTTAGAGATGTGCACAATGTTTTTTCAGCCTCTTGCTAAAATCGGTCAATTTGACTTTTATGCTTGGAAAAAGCATGTGGCTTCTTGTAAACCTGGGTGCTAGTAAGGACTGACACACAAGAAACCTCTGCATCATGGTATTTTGAGCATTTTATGATGACTAGAGACAAAATAAGACCAACCAGTGGAAAAAAAGGCTGAAAATCATTTTTGTTAGCAAGAAAATACCTAAAAATGAAAAGCAACCACACAAATCTGCACAAAGTTCTAAAATCAAGCATTTTGTCCTGGCTCTGGGCCACAGGCCAGCTTCTCCACTAAGAGCTGCCATGATGGACATGAGCCCCCCGGTCATATAGGAGATCTGGAAAATGTCCCCATCTGGCTCTAGGACAGGCTGCCCCTGTGGCAGCTGTGGTAAACATACAAGACAAAAAGGAGAAAAAAAAACCCCACCAAATAAATTCGTTTCTGAAAATGCGCTGTGTAACCAATATTTTCAGTCCTCATTTAAATGCTGTACATCAGGAATGAAGACAGCAGTGGATAAGGTTATGCAGCTTGATAGTCTGCTTGCTTTCCTCCAGTACTCTGGTTTTTGGCAGAGTTTGTTTATATTTTTACAGTGACGAAATGCATATTTTTTCTTCCGAATCCCACCTGTACCTGTTCATCCTCAAAGCCTCACCATGACTGTCTTAACAGCTTTGAAAGCAGATTTCTCACTTCGGGTTCTTCTCTTTATCTTAAAAAAAAACAAAAACAAAAACAAAAACTCAAAAAAAACCCCCCAACACAGCAATGAGGTTTTTAACAATGAAATGTGAGTTTTCTTGGGAATTTTTAAGAAGGAAAAAGAAGATCCTTTTTGCTAATATTATCAGTCAGTAACTAAAACCTACTTATCCATACAAAGCCAGACAATTATGCATCAATGACTGACATAAATAGTGTTGACAGGGCTAGTTTTTAAACCTGTGGCCCAGCACCCAAGTTTCCATCCCCTTTAAACAGGAACCAAGCTATAGTATCTCAAAAAAAGTGGGTGTGATCGAAGGGGAGAAGAATTATTACCCCAAAACGGCCAAGTGAAAGAATAAGGTGTACTTGCAGAGCATGTACTGCATTGCACAGCATAAGATGGCTTTGTTAAACAGGGACTCAACTCCAGCTTTTCTTCTTCCTCAGAGGGATGGAGAGGGAGGGTGAAGTGAAAGGAACTGGGAAGATGTGGGGAAGCTTGGCTCCCTGCCAGGACACAGGGACAATGTCAAACCCCCTGGGCTGAGGAAGCTTTTGTTTGTTATGAGTTTTGCTTGTTTTAACTAGTTTTAATTGCAAAAGGTCTCCCCAGGCAAACATACCTTCCTGCCTGCTGATGTGGTTTGCTCCTGCTTGGTTATCTCCTCATCCAACACCTGCTGTATCCTCAGGAGTGGGTGGAAGCCAGTGGGCACAGAGGAAGCAGCTCCAGCACCTCCTTCAGAGCCAAGATGCACAAAGTTATCTGGGAACAGGCAGCCTTTGCTTTCTGATAGCTATTCTTGCTGCCACTCATTGCTGTGCAGACTTAAGTAACACTGACCAGCTCCTGAGAGACACCCAAAGCAGCAAGGGGTCTTTGTAGAGGAAGTGCAAGCACAGTGAGTTGGCACCTCCTCTCATTTTCTGGTTTCCTCCCTGTCTCCAGCTGAGGCTTCACTTGCCCCTCTCTGTTGACATTCACTAAGCTCACCCCTTCCATCCTAAGTGGAAGTCTTCAAGGCCAGGTTGGATGGGCTCTAAGGAGCCTGGTCTAGGGGAATGTGTCCCTGCCCATGGCAGAGTGACTGGAACTAGGTGATCTTTAAGGCCCATTCCAACCCAAGCCATTCTGTGATGATTGTTTCTCACTGGATGTCAATGGATTGGGCTCACAAGACACAGGGTGGGCATGAGCAGCCATATGAACTGCAATTGGGTGAGCCTTGCCTGCCTCTTGGGAGTCTGGTGACTACAGTGCTGGATGCCCTTGCACTTCACCACTTAGCTCTGGGGAGGAGCTGCAAAAACAGCGCCCAAAAGCCTCTGCACCTCTACAAACCCAGTTTTGAACTGGTGTTGTGTAAAAGGGTGATCTGCAATGCCAACAACCACAGCCTGCTCCCACATTTGCCTGACAGCACTCGTTTCTTGCGGTTGCATCACTTCCTCAGTGTTAGATATGACTTCATATTGTGACATAGGAGCAAAACATCCCAGTGACACCAAGCCCAGAACAGACCAGAGAAACTGCTGGTGGCTCTGCAGTAAGTTCCTGTAACTCTACATACATAAGTGAGGCTAAACAGCAAAGAGCTCATAATTCAGAGAAGTTATGACTGCTAAGAGGCTTGGAAAGCCTCATTTTGGAGGAAATACTAAAGAGGAAAGTAGAAAACTTCTATCAGTCAATAAAATTTAGAGCATAAACCTGCTGATGTTTGAAAATATATATGGGTAAGAGAAAAAAGAAAAGGTGCATTTGATTCAGCAAGCCCCAGACTAGTGTTATGATGCTAACAGGAAGCAGTATTTTCACAGAAAAATTAGCAAAACCCTTGTTTTTATTTATGGAATCACCCAACAAAGATTCAGCAACTTAGAGTGGACAAAACACTCAAAACATCTGCAGTAAGAGGGTTGGGAGGATTGAATACAGCTCTATTTCATTACTCAAACAGTAGAAAAACAAATGAAGTTATTGCTAAATTATTTGAACTATAATGCTCCATTTCCACTACTTTTGACTTCTCAGAAATTTCTGCTCTGGATTGAAACCTGTGATGATTGTTAAACCAAAACAAATTGTTTGTCTGAAACCTGAGCAAACTTTCCTTTTTGTAAGTCAAGAGAATTGGAGCAAAATAGGCACTTTTGCTGGTACACATGTAACTGCACCCACACCAAAAGTGGTTGAAGTGACAAGTAAAAGGTGTTCTGATGTGCAAGCATAGCAGCATTATTGGTGGGGTGTGTGTCTTGAAGAAAGTGCTGGGTGCCTGTTTAAAGATCACAGATGTTTCATCAGGTGCACTTGCAAGACATTAAAGCAGAGCCAAGAGATTTCTGTGGATATACTGTGGGGAAAAACAGAATGACCACTTTAAGTGGATGATTTCCCATATATAAGAGAGTGGGTAGCAGTGACACAGAAGACTGGAGTATCAGCAAAGCTCATGAAGCACATGTGTGTTCACAGGCAAATTTACAGGGTACAATAAGCATTTGTGGATGAGGATGCAAAAAATACAGCTATTGCTTATGGTATTGTGGTTTCAGGATTTTAGGCTCTAAGAGAGACCTTAGGTATGGTTGCATTTTTTCCCCCTTGCCTTGAAAGAAGGGAAGAAACTTGGGTCAATTCGTGATGAGGTAAGGGAACAGATTAAGTCTGCAGTGGGTTTTCTCTCCCCTCCTTTTCCCCTGAGTGGCATAAAACGGAGCCTCCATATTCCTCTCCCACATGCTGTCCTGAATTTCTCTCCTTTCCTCAACACTTAACTTTTTCTTGGAATGCCTTTACGTGCCAGATGACAGCAAGTTACTGTGCTAATTGCTTTATTCTTCAATAAGGACATCTACTATACCAAACTCCTACAATACTTATGTGTAAATTAGAATTTGGCCTTGGAACAGCCCTCTTTCAACAACTAAAAAGCTTTCTTGAATGGATAGATTTATAGATTAAAAAGGCTTTGTCTTGGATAGATTTTTTTCCTTTTTCTTTCTTTTTTCAGCATTAACGGTGCCTGTTTTCACCCTTACCAGCCAAGAGAAGAGTAATAAGTCTCACAAAATTGCTCTTGTTTATGAATAAATCTGAATTCAGATCTATTCCATAGATGTGGAATTATGGATCCTGAGTATAAATTCCATTCTTTAAATCACAATGATTTTCAAATACAAAAGCTGAAGTTTTAGACAAATATTTATCAACCTGTCTGCTATTCTGAACAGGGTTGCAGCTGCAGGGAAGCACTGAGAGCCATGGGGAATAAAAGAGGAACTTACCACTTAGTTCTTTTTGCCCAGAGAAGAAATGATAATTTTAGTTATACTTTGCTCGCTTACAACAATAAAAACAAAACGAAGCCACAGAAGAAAACTGTCATGTTACACCCCTTCCATCTGGCCTGTGCTACACACCCACATATCCCGTCATTCTACAAATTAATCTTTCACACATTTTTAACAAAAAAAAGTGTTAATGTTATAGAAGAGAAAATAAGGTAAACACAGAGCTGTGTAAAAATACATTAACATTAAAATATGGTGGCAGTTATGGATTTTCTTAATTGAATAGGAGAGTAAATATTCACATCAAATCAATGCCAATGGCATGCAAATTAAAGCTACATTAGGGCAGCCTTGATATAGGCATTACCATTTTTGACACTTCTGTGATTTAAAATAATGTGCAGACTTTATTCGTTAATTTTTTCCTCCTTTTTTTATGTTATTTTTGAGTGGGTAATTTGCCATTACAGAGCAAAATCATTCTCCTATGCCCTCTTATGTTACACGATCTAATTTTTTTCTCCTGCCTGGATGGTCCTGTGAACACTGGCTCAATTTAATTTAGGGTTAATATTGAAGCCTCCTCATGGCAGGACAGACATCTTTGAGCAGCTGCCCCCAGGCCATATCTGACCCCCCAACACAAGCCAATAACCTGTTGAAACAGTCTGAGGAAAGGTATTTGATTCACTGTGCCAGATCCTACAGGCATCCCTTTTTCCCACCTCTCCCCCCAGATCTTTCTTTTGTGGTCTGATTAAAAATTCCTTAAAAAGAAAAAGGACCATGGAAATGAGGTCCCTAGCACCTCAAAAAGGAGAAACCTCTCAGAGGCTCTTAGAAGCTCTGTGGCTCCAGAGGTGAAAGTAGGAGGTATGAAACTTGCTGCCTGGCACAAAAATAAACTCCAGTGTGCAGGGAAGTGGGACCCACGGATCTGTGTGGGGCAGAGATGAAGGAGTACACAGTGGATGTGGTGCCAGCAGCTGGTGATGAGGCTGTACTGAGCTGTGGGCTCTGCAGATATTTCCTCCTGCATGCCCAGAGGGAACGCCCCTGCCCCGTGAGGCAGCAGCAGTGTCAGACATGTGCAGCCTGCACTCCTTTAGCACTTCACTTTATTTGGAAGCCTCTCTCTTCCCTGGCACTTTTTCAGTCCTCGTCAATCACTAATGTTTCTGCATGCTGTCTCCAGATTTTATGAAGATGGGTCCCAAATCACACCACCGTGCCCCCAGAAGAAGTTTCATGCACAGGCCAGCTCACAGAGAGAGAGCCAGCACAAAATGCTCTCCTCCTCCTCAACAGGGCAGGAGAGGGGTCTGATGGACTGCAGGAAGAGAGTGCAGGAGGAAAGTAAAGAGCAGTGCTGTGTCCCCAGTTTGACTGTCCACCCTCAATCCATACTGACTCAGGAGGGGACTAATTTCTTTTACAACATACCCACCCAGCAAAAAGCCCTAAAGCTCAAAAAAGACTCAATGGAAAGAAAAATTTGAATACTTCTAAGCACAAAGTCCCAATAAAAAGAGTCTGTGCTGGAACTCATGTGACTCAATCCTATTCAAAGCTAAGAGGCAACATTCAGGTTTTCTTTCTGGTCTTCAACATCTCAGGAAAACCAGGTACAAGTCATTCACAGGGTCACACTATCAGTGTTACCTGTACGTCTCCAGAGTTGCTCATCAGACTCCACATGAAAGTGGTTGCAGTAAGGACAAAACTGCCACTTTGCTTAGGAGGTTTTAGCACAAAAGAGTCTGTGAACCTTTTCTTCAGAGGGCATTTACTAAATTGACCAGCAAGATTAGGACAGAGGAGTTTGTGAGGACTCTTTTCTGCCCTGTTCCTGTGAGCCCTATCTCATTCACCAGTGCTGATGTGACTGGAGAGCAGGGGCACAGGGGCTGTAAGGGAATACGTTTCAGTTTCAGTGAGCATCTTGTACCAAAGCTGAGAGCTCTGAAGGTTATCTCAAAGCTTCTCACAAGCACTGAAGACTACATTTATACACATCAGCCAATTTCCTCCCCTTTACTGCCTAATTTCTTCTAACCTTAGGTTTACCTCTGACTCCCGTTTTCCTTTTCTTTCTTCTGAACTATCTTTCCACTTCCCTCCTTTATCTGACATTTTTTTCTTACCCATATATTCCCAGGTGGCTATGGAGGGACATGTTGTTTTGGGGGTTTTCTTTTTTGTTACAGGGGAATAAGAGGACTTCAGAGTTAGGACAGCAGGTTGCTGAGTTCTTATAGCAGCCTGACTCTTATTCACTGCCTGAAAAAAAAAATCCACCTCATGGTCCCATTTCTGCTTTTTAATCTGAAGAGCTGAGGGGATACATGCCAATTTCAAAGACAGTTGGCTGTAATAGTTAATGTTTGTGCAACACTTCACATGTCTAACCATTGTATCCAATCTTCACCACCAGAAAGATGCAGAGCTGCTGCCACTGCCTCCCAGACTGTCTGTGAGCGTGATGATTAATGAGCTCACAGCCCTATTTTGCTGTTGAAGTTAATGTTGCTTCCTGAGGGCAACACGCCTGATGAGAGAATTTGCAGCAGTCCATACGCTATATTGATTCAAAATGCCACTGTATGTTTTAATTAGCTTTTAACCATTAAAAAGTGGGGTTGGAAATTAAAATGGCACATATGCTTATGCAGCACATGCTTGTACCTAAAAGGTGAGCATTAGGTCGAGCTATCGACCCGTGGGCTGAACCACCACTGGCAGTTAAACCCCATTTTTGTAGCAATTAATACATTTCCATGGCTTTTCTTTTTGTTAGCTTTATGCCAAATATCCACTTACATCTATTTTCAAGCCTTGAGGAATGCATTTTTCACCCACCCACGCTATCTTTTGAGAGTTATAACATGCTAGGAAAGTTTAATTTTGCAGAGCTGAGGTTTAAGAGCTAACGTGAGGGAGTGGGCTCTGCTCAGGCTGGTGAGAAAGTGATGTGTTGGGATAAAAGGCTGCATGCACTGCAACCCCTCTTTTGCACCACCAAAGAATTTCTATTAAGTCATTGACAAGATGCTCATAATTTCCTAGTTTGTATTGCATTCATCCTTCATCCTCTTGATGGCAAAGGGCTGGCTGAAATAATATCTTGATCAGTAGGAGCCATTTTTGACAACTTATGGAGGACAAGTGAGGTATTTTTTCCTTAAAAGAGGATGAAAAGAGAATTATGGGCCAATTACCAAACTTAATAATTAAACACATTAAAACCACCTAGAAGACAACAAGGAGATGAGCGTCGGTTCACACTGATTAATCATGAATGAAGCATGTTAAACAAAACCAGTTCCTTTCTGAAACTGGTTAAGAGATCTTGAAAGAAGGGGAGGTAATCAGAACTGTGTCTTGCCTTCAGCCAGGCTGTTTGCCTTGCCCTGCTTGTGCACTTGTGACTTAAACCAGCGAACATGTTCAAGCCAGAACTAATCAGTGGTGGCAAGAGTGGGTGAAAAGCCACACACAACAGATCATTACCAAAAATTCACTGCCAAACTGAAGGGCTATATTGAGTCCAGTTCTTTAGATAGCTGACCTAGATTTGATACAACTCCTTTTTTTCATTAATGATACAGATAAACAGCTTAAAAATACAACTCTTAAATTTGAAGATGTACCATCTTGGAATGAGCTGTAAGCACACTGGAGGAAAGAAGCATTCAAAACGGTCCCACCATACTGGAAAATAGACCAAAAGAGCTGAGTGCATGGCAATTAGGATGAAAGCAAAATGTTCTGCTTTGGAAGGAATCATAAATTGTGTAAATGCAGGATCCATACCTAAGGCATGGCCACGAAGGATGTGGACCATCTAGAAGCTGAAAAATACTAAATACAATGTGAGAAACATGACCTACAAGGAACATGTAGGGCTGTTTGAACTAAGAAGGCAAAGCTGGACAAGGTAGGACAGCTGGCCTCCAGCACACGAGCTATTAATGTGCAAAGGAAATAAACTCTTCTGCATGATCACTCTGGGTTGGATGGAAGTAAGAAGCTCCGTAGAACAATACTTGCAAGGAGAAACCAGGAAAAATATTATCTCTGGAAAGTCTAATAGAGAAGTGGGAACAATTGCCTGGGTGGATGGTGGGGTCTCCTTCACTGGAGATTTCCAAAAACAAGATGGACCAGCATTAGCCAGAAACAGCTCAAAAAAAACTGATCCAGACAGTGATCCAGACAGCAATCCAGGCAGGGAGATGAACTACATGACCTCTTGAAATTAGCTCAGTCCTATATTTTTTTAGATTTTTACTTCTATATTACCACTGGGAGGTACAGAACTACTTTGTGCCTCAACTCCACACCAGAAACAGGAGCATTAGTGGCCAAATTAAACAAATCAATGAGAATCATTTGCGTGGAGTTTGGCTGTCTGATTAATCACTTGGAGTTTGCAGCTTATACAATGTATCATCTGTGCCTGCTTTATCATCAAAAGCAGATATTTGCCAATCATAGTGGGGAGAAAATCTGACATTATTGTCATGACTGAATGCTCTTAAATGCATTTAAAGCTTTACAGACTAGCTGGTTGTAATGTATATTTAAATTCTTGAAACCAGCAAAAGATCAGATTGAAGAAGGAGAGAAAGACGGTAGAACAGTGACACTGTGCAAGTTAGTTTAAATAAAGAATCTTATCAAATCTACTGACTACTTGTTCACATCTGTCCAAATATAACTTATGCCATATGTCCTACTATATAAGTCAGCTTGGAGGCAGGACACTTCCCTAAGCAGCAATTCACTTCCTGAGTCTGCTCTATCTTCAGGAGAATAAAGAAGAGGGAGAAATGATACATCACAGAAAAATCTGAGAAACAAACAAAATAACCTTCTAAAAGCTTCTGGGAAGTAAAAATCCTTTTTCTACCCTAACAGAATGGTTAGCTGAATCTTTTGTCTTCTTGTGTATTAGGAAAGGCATCATACCTGATATTACCATAAGCAGCCTTTGAGGAAATCACAAACCTCAGCTTTTCTTCACCTTTTCACTTTGTCAAGGTGGTAAGTATTGTCTCAAAGACCATCCTCCCATCATGGAAACACAACTCATGGTTGCCACCTCCCAGGTCAGACTCCCAGGTACGGCCAGTCAATCCCTCCACCTTGGGTCTCCAAGGGCCCTGGTGCTACACCAAGAGCAGGCTGGGGAGGGGAGACCCAGCCCTGCCCAGCCTTGCAGCTCCCAGCAAAATGCTTCCTGATGGGAGCTTTCAGCTGGTAGTGTCAGATAAAAATACCACCATCGGAATCCCGTTTCAGATACCAGAAGCCTCCTTATGGCTCTAAGAGTTTAATTTTCATTTAAAAGTCAATAAATAGAGGCATAAGGGTTTAAGATGAATTATGCAAACCCTTTAGCTATAGCCATTACATTCTGCCACAAAAATGAGCTGCTGTTCTCACTTTGTTTTATGGGCTCACTGTAGCCTGTTGTTATTGTAGCTGCCAAATAAAAACCAGCAAACCATGCAAATGAAAATATAATCTTTTATGCTTTCATAGTCTTAGGATAAACTGGTATGTGCAGTTTTAGAGAAGGGGTTTCTTTTGAAGTCTATAGTGTTATGCCCTTGTCCTGTGAATCTCTACAAGTGGAGTGGCTTTTTGATCAGCTGCTCCCCCATCTCCAACTGCAGCACTGTCACAAGCTCAAAGGCAAGGAAAAACATAAAAGCTTCCTGTAGATATGAAGAAAGGGTGGATTACAGGTCGTTTCATAAAACTGGTAAGTCCACTTGCTTTAAAAAGAAAAGATTTGCCACCTCTAATTTCTTTAAAACCTCCTCATTCCCTGACAGGAGCACATACCCACAACTTGCTTCGAGTCATGTGTTTCCTGGGGGTCTGTCACCCAGCAAATGTGCCAAGAGAGAAAGCCATGCGAAGTAATCGTGACAATGAACAGCAGCTGAAGCCAAATGGTAAAAGCACAAGACTCCACACAAAAATACCTGGGACAAAATGTGCATCAGTACAGAGAGAGAGAGAAAGAGAGAGAGAGAGAGAGAAAGAGAGAGAGAAGACGATAGAACCAGGTCAGGGACAGGGTCTTGCTCATGCAATGAGAAAAACGGGACTGTAAGCATGAGTTAATGTGCTTTCAAGTTAATTACAGCAGAGCATTATATTAATGGCAGAATATTGAGAATAAAAGCACGTGGACTAACATGCAACATTTAGTCCATAACTTTTCCACCCAGAACTGATATTCAAAGCTTGTCTTTTTCACCTTTGCAATGGCTTATCTCTTTCTTTTGTCTGTCTTGGTTTATTTTCATAGTCACATTCACTGGTGATAACATTTTATATTTTGTGCTTCCTAGTGGGAGCTATGCTGGATGCTGACACCCACTCTTGTGCAGAGATTTTTGCATATTTTTTTTTCCTCTTCCACCCGTTTTACACAAGATGGTAACATATGGCCTTGGGTGATTAAATGATTTAGTGAATGAACTGAGCAGAAAGAGCAGGCTGATTGGAAGAAGACAGCTTCTGTTTAGGCATAAATGTCTTTGTAATCTGTAATGATAGGAAAGAAATTACAGAAAAAGCATAAGAAAATTTAACAGAGTTTTGGCTAAACGTTGTATTTTTCAGGTCTGCTTTAAATATAGTGAAACAATAGCATAGCGGCTATTACTTATTTTGTTTCTACCGCATGTCTTTGTAGAAGGGGCACCCCACAAATATACACAGAAGCATACACCTACACTCAGCATATAAAGAGACAAAAATTAAAGCAATGGTTTTGTAAAACTAAGGTGCCATTTTATTATTAACTTCTGAACAAGGCAGACCTACAGAATTGGTGTGGGCCACCACGCTAGCTGAAATGGCTTCACACCTTCTAGCTTTCTCAGAATTACTCCAACTACAATAACCAGTCGCACCCACATGATCTCAGCAGGAACCACAGGAGGTTTTGTGAAAGGAAGACATCTGGATGCCTTCTGAGCAGTCCCACCCAGTATACCTCTGCCACTGCAAGGGCTCAGAACACAAATAATCCACCACTCCCATCCTCTTCCTTTCGAGGCATCATGTCTTGTGTCTCTCTTCTGTTTCAACTTGAGGTTTTGTGTTTGTTATAATACCTTGTGTTTGGGATAATACCTACGTGTTCTCATGAGCATACAGCGGCTCCTGGTGTAGTTCTGTTCTGAACTAAGCATCTCTTTGTGGTTGGCTGGGGTTGAGAAACTGAACTCCAGTAGCTAGGTGTTCCTAGGCTGGAAATTTGAAGCTTTTGTACTAAAAAGAAGAGATTTTTAGTTCTGCTTCCAGTGATGGTGTGCATATCATTAACAGTCAACAAACAAATCCAACAGAATTCCAGTTCACATCTCCACCCACAAGGCCAATTCCACCTTTTAGCTTAAAATTAGACAAAACTATGCTCCAGAAAAGGACATCTGGACATAAAGTTTATCAGTGGTGTCTGTCCTCAGCTTGTAGTGTGAATGTTAGAAGCCACCTTGGTGATAAACCTCAGTGCAGGGCACTCCTTCTCCTACATGTGAGAGCTTTGAGATGAGAGAGGAGGTTTTGGCCTTCATGGTAAGAAAAGCTCTTAGATGAGTACATCCTGATGCTTATCCAGCATAGTTAGGGCAGATAAGAATTACTGATCCAGTCAGCCTCTGGCACTGTAACATGCACATTTAGCCAATTCATGCAAAGGCTGTATTATATTATCTTGGCACTTCCTCAGCACTGGTTCCCCAGAGAGAAAACTGTTCCATGGTGACATCAGCTGAACCTCAAGTGTGATGGCAGCTTCAAAAACTACTTAATTTTTAATTTTTCTGAAAACCAGACTGCCATAAATTAAGTTACACTGCAACAAAAAAAAAAAAAAAAAAAAAAAAAAAAAAAAAAACCCAAAAAAAAAAAAAAACACCACCACCAAAACACTCCCACCCAAAAAAAACCCAAAAAACCAAAACCACAAAAACACAAGTGTGTTTATCACATGATGATAAATCCTAATTTTCACTTCTTTGGGATACATAATACTGTAGATATTTTTTCTGCTTTATCTCCAGTCCTATTCATCAAAACTTTCCGGGAGAGTTTTAATCTGCCAAGAGGGTACCCACTTTGCATTGTCCTATCAATGAAAACAGCAGCAATGAGCAATGCGTATGGGTGACAGTACACAACTTCAAATAACCTGTAGGGCATAAACCTGGGATATTTGGTGGCAGACGAGCAGTTTCCATTGTCAATTTCTTTTTTGCCATGGAAAACAAAATAATTGGGACGTACAGTAATTAGCACAGCACTACTTTACAATTTGAAGAAAATGGAGAAAATCGTGTTACAGTAGGTATAAGGAAGTATTAAGGACCAGATTTTCATCTGGTTCTGCAGTGTAACTGTGTTGTGTTAGCATCTGTATCTATTACTCTGGACCCAAATGTCACACAGGCACTTTGACCCTTGTCAGCTCAGGCTCTTCTGCTGGACTGTCCTCAAGAAGAGTTTCCAAGAGCACGCAGCCCCATTCAAGCTCCAGAAACCAACACAACAAACACTTTTAATGCTAGCAGGCAAAGCTGGCATCTGCAAAGCAGCTCACTACGTATTAATGAATCTTGAGCAGCAACAAACAATACTGGGAGATTCACCACACAAACTGTGTTGGAAAAGACGCCAGGAAACCTCGATGTTCTCAGATCAGAGGCAAAAGCCAGGAGGCTCTACCCGAGCTGCAGGCACTCCTGTAGCTCCACGCTGCAATGTCAGCACTGGTTATGAGCCAAAGGCCTTCAGGCCTCCTTGTTGCCTGGAGGATATAAATGAAAGTCAGCAAGTGAAAAGGTGCAAGAAGTGCAAAATTGCATCATGTCTTTCCAAATTGTGTTTGTGAAGTAAATGAGACTCATTTCTCTCCATGCTATATTGAGATCATTTTTATTTTCCTTGGCTTATGAATGTTCTTAGTTCAATTTTCTTGTGTGTGTTCTTTACAGTATCTTGGGATGCCTGAGGTGATTTATAAATATGTGTAGAGACCAGGTGTACTGCCAGATGTTTATGTCCCTTTACAACAAGGCTTCACCATCCCTTCCAATGGAATGCCTGTCTTATATTATTTTTTCTAATAGAGGATCAACTGGACTATTGGGTATTTGTGAGTTTTTCCCTCTGAAGGTTTTTTCCTTAATTCACTCTCTATCATCTTGTTTCTATATTTATCATAATGCTTAGTCTTTAAACCTCTCTAAGTACTTTTAAAAAAATTAAGAGTTCCTTTCACATTAAAAAAAAATCCCAGAAAAATGTCAACAGTTCCAGGTTTAAATCAATAAAGTCTTACTCACTGCCAAAAAAGATTTTTAATCTTAAAATGTTACCTACACTCACTTTTTCTCTGCTTCTCTCCATCTCCTATTTAGAAATAGTAAAAAAGGTGTTTTATTACAACAGCTGTATAAATGGTAATTGCAGATCACTCTCTTATATATAACTGTAGTAAGAAATAAACTTGTAGCCCCAGGGTGAACCAGTATACACAAAACAGACAAAGCGAATTGCTGGAGGTCATATAGACAAATGCTAGAATGGAAAAGAAAACACAACCTGATTTAATTAGGAGTCAGCATTGTAAATACTAGATGAAGGACAGTAATTTTTTTCTCAGTACATCTTAAAATGTAAGGAGGAAAGTTCTTGTATATGAGGAGGAAATAATAAATTAACAAACAGTACAAACAGTAATTAAAGTAAATTAAATTTTACTTAACATTTATTTTTAAATTTCAGGTCCTGTAAAAATCTGTAAGGATCTGAGAAAGTCCATTTGCTAAATGTCCTTTTTAGCAAATAATTCCTTTCATTTTTCTCACATTAAGCAGACACATTTTTCAAAGAGTTTTGTATTATGAAAATGCTTAAATTGCCTCCCTCAGTAAAGCTGTACTTGTACAAGTAAATATTCACAAACTAAGGTCTTACTAACCAACCCGGAGCAGCTGGTGAGATGGCTTACTTGAGGAAGCAAGAGGCAGCATGAAGTGTAGAGATCTAGGACAACACAGTTAATGTAATCATTTCAGGCACAGTCACTGACAGTTCAAATATATATAACTGCATAAGTTATCTGTATATTTAACTTAAAAAAAAAACCAAACAAACTAAACTTTAGAACTATTTTTCTAAGTATTTCCTGTTAAAGTACTTTCAACATTTATTTTTGCAATCGAAAGAAAAAGCAGTTTAGTAGCTATAGGGAAGATGTTCAAGAAATGACAGGCAGCAGGGAATACAGTACTGATTTTTCTCAGATGCAGCGATTATTAGCACTGAGGAAACAATCAGGAAACATGAAGAGTCAGCATCTTAGCTGCTGTATCCTGAAGACAAGGACAAAATCCTATCAAGTTCCAGCTATAATGAAATATGGAACAGAGTGCCAATGGAAAAAATCCGCAAACTCTTAATGATGGAATTGTATCAGTATCTAAAAGGGACTGAAATTTAATGATTAAAAAATTCCACACCTAGTGTGAGCAATTAGTTCACTGAAGGATGGAGTGAAAAGTGTTTTCTTTTGTACATATGCATATTTTATATATTCATATACGTATGTAATGCTTGAAGCATATGGACACCTAGATGCTAGCTGCTGTGTTATATACATAGCAGTGCTGTCAAAGCAATTAGGCACAGCTAGAATTCAGTCTGTTTCTTTATAACAGTTCCATGTTACTGAAGAGTCAAAGTACATGGTTTTCAGCTCTTACATCTACTCAATCAATTTTGGTTATTAATACAAAACTGAGTTCTTTCTCTTTAAACTCCAACTCTCTGTTGGTGATCCTTGTTTTCTTTAAATACTTCCCTATATTTATTACCTCTTTACCTGAAACCAAAGGGGAGATGGGGAAATACCCAAATCTCCTTGGATTAGTCCAAACCTGGCCTCCACTGCCCTGCCCTAACCCGCCATTAAGCCGTGGCATTCTCCAAAGCCGCTGACCTCAATCTGCCTGTGAACCACGATGAGGTCTGGAGAGCTCGCACCCCCTCAGGCACCCAGCGCTGCCCGGGAGCGCAGACCTGGGCACACACCCAGCCCAAACCATGCCAACCTGCTGGCACTGCTGGCACTGCGGGGAGCACAAAGCTACCCTCAGTAATTCAATGCTCCAGGTGGAAGCTCAGGGCAGAGCACCTCCTTGGGAGAGAGAAGCCACAGCACTTGCACTCTTTGTTATGAATTCACAGCTGGCTGGTGCCAATCAAGGAGAGAGGCTAGAACACAAACCACAGAATTACAAACATAAATATTTATTCTTGCATCTGAAGTGCCCCAGCCAAACTGGGCACACCCCTGAGATCTTGCTTTAGGAGTTTTACACAATGGTATGATATGAATCACCTAATTACCCACTGGTGCTTATTTCTAATTATCCAATCATAAATGTGGCAGGGCAAAGCTACTCTATTTTTGCACATCTTGCAGCAGCATCCTTGTGATTTCTGCTAATCCAGATGTTCCTGCATTCAACTTCTGCAAAGTTACCGAGCATCAGCCACTTGAGTTTCTCTTAGAGACGGATCCCTTGGTGAATTTTGGCAAAGTTTCCTTAGATTAGCCGACTGTGTGTTCTTAGAAGGGGCAGATGACGCCTCTTGGAATATGCACTGTACATATATACATGCCCTGCGCACATATAACCATCCACAATACACTTATAATGCTCTTGCCCCTAATGACTGCATGGTCTCAGCACTTTATGGCCGGCCCCGCGGCACCCAGCAGCGCCCGGACGAGGCTGCAGGAGCTCACCGGGAAGGAAGAGCTCACCCCGGCCGAGCTCCCCCC